>CATIWR010241842.1:0-23013 GCA_949677035.1 Omphalea diandra | reverse complement strand
TATATATATATATATATTGAGGTTCTAATTTTTATTTTGATAATCATAAGTAATTATTAAGATTGTTAACAAATGTGTAAGTATTTCATACATGCTTGTAAGACCCTCAATCTCATTATAAATCCAAATTTAGAGGACTTAGCTCAAAGCATTATTCTTAGGACTTGTAAAAGCTCAAAAAGAATGGTAGAATACATGTCAAAGTCATTTATGTTATCCCAGGATGCCTTAGAAAGAGGCGAGGAGTTGAATATGATATTGATAAGTTTAAAACATTTTTAAAGAGAAGTAGAGAAAATTAATCAACTATAAATGCACAAAGTTTATAAAGGTTCAACCTAAACCAAGCCTACATCATCTCCTCTAGATACTACTAGAGATTTCGACCAAATAGTAGCTTCCAGGTGCTATTAAAAACTTTTACACGTGTGAATTTAGCTAGACACTACTTAAGCCTACATAAGGTGAATTTGCAGGTACCACCTAAAAGCCTTCACAAATAGGTAATGCTATCTAAGCCTTTTTTTTTTCAATATGGTTTATGAGTACTATCTTAAACCTTTCGTAAAAGAATTGGTTTAAAGGTTATATCAAACCCAAGAGTATCTTTCCATAAGAATTACAAGTAAAGTATTAGGGAATACTCTCAATATTCAAACCGTTTCAGTAATAAGTAGTGAGCAAAACTATCTTAGCTTACTTAAATGGGTTAGACTTTTATGTTGTTAAAGAAGCACAATCAATGTTCTTCTCTCTTCACAAGATAGCTCATGCATGCACTTGAAGAAAACTTATTTCAAGCAACTAAACTTTAAGATTCTTTATATCGCCCTTTGAAGCGTATAGACCACTTGAAGTATGTTTCTCCATCTCTTTCAACTTCTCTTTTATTGAACTTTAAGCTTTCAATCCTTATATAGTGCTAGAACAACAACTGGCGAATACTCATAGTGAAAAAGTTTGTCAGATTGTTAATAGAGTCGTTAGACATACTGTTAATAGTCATCAACGAGATCATAAAAGTTGTTGAATGACCAACATAGTTGATCTTGCTTCAATGATCATTGAGTGTCATACCTTAATTCATGTCCACCACTTTTGAGTTTGTAAAATGCCCTTTGAATTTTGGTCTATGCTCATTGTGATCCTTTCAACATTTGTTACCTTCGGTCTCTTGAACTTGGCTAAATCAACGTCATCTATGTGAATTCTTAATGGTCATTAAAGATATTCAATACTTTGTTGTAATTTCACCATCATGGAGCTTTTTGGCTCTATTCCAACGAACTTTAACACTTATTAAATCTTACCCATGCTTATTAAGTTCATCTTAATGTTTATTAGTTCTTTCCTTAATCATCATTAGGACTTATAAAAGAGTTGAGCAATTATATTAAGATTTTTCAACCATCATTAATGACTCTTCAATGCTTGTTATGTTTTTCCCATCATCGTTGGGACTTACAGAATGTTTTAGCCACTTCTACTAAGCTTTTTCAACTCTCATTGATTTTTTCCAATGCTCATTATTGTGCATTCAACACCTCTCATTTATATGCAATGGTCATTGGTATGTTAAGTTCTTTTCTAAACTCTAATACTTGTTCATTTTGAGCTTTGCTATCTTAAATTTGCTTGAATATTCTGGAGATATTAAATGAGGGGCCTATAAGATTAAACATAATAAACTTATACAAAGGTTATATCATAATCATTTGTTTGTAACCATCTAAACAATAATTAGTATTAGAAGGTTTAACATTCTCGTTCTGTTGATGATGACAAATAATACACTTAAAGTCTCCCCTTTAATGTTATGTTTAAGATAATTGTACATCTCAAGATTTGTTAAAATTAATTTCTAAAACAACTTTCTATAGCAAAACATCCTTCTTCTTTTTTGTATTATCTCATCCTATTAAATGTGCATTATTTCTTTCTAATGTTGAATGTACATTATATCTTATTTTAACCTAATGTTATGCTTAAGATAGTTGTACATATCAAGTTTTGTTAAAATTATTTTTTAAAGCAAATTTCTATAGTAAAACTTCTCTCCTTCCTTTTTTGTATTCTCTCCTCCTATGTGAATGTTGAATATGCATTATTTATTACTTTAACCTATTCTAAGTATTCATTTTCTCTTATTTCTTATAAATACAGAGAAATGTAAAGATATATTACTCATTATGAAAAATGATTTGTACATAAAAGAAACAAAGAGATAATAAATAACTAAGATGTCCATTCATCAACATAATAAAAAAAATTAAGAGAGAAAATAAAAAAATAAAAGGAATTAGTTTGAAGCTTTTGGAATTGGAGGATTGGGTATGGTTTTGGGTTCTAGTTTAGAAGGGAAATTATTTGAGATAGCTTTCATATCCTTATCATTATTTGGTTTATCCTCATAGTCTAAACCAGGCTATAGATCAAGATCATCAATTATCCAATCTAATCTTTAATTGACATCTTTAATTTATGTTCCAACCTTATTATCTTGACTATATATATATGTGATCTTAGTCTCTAATCTTATAATAGTGGCATTGACCATGCTTAGCTATTGTGGTACTTTTATTCAAATGTTTAAAGGGGTTTTTCTTGATGTGAGGAACTATAAGGTATAAGCACTTATGCTAAATGAGCTACTAATGCTAGAGTAGTTGTTGGAGTTGAGATAAAACCATGTTTACTAGTTGTCTCCATGCTTGTTCTTACAATGTCCTCTGAATTTTCATCTTCCTCTTCAACAGCTTCTGTAGTCTTATCAGAAACAGTAATGAGGCCATTCTCTTAATTTTTTTAAAATGCTCATGTTGATAAGCCTTTTTTCACTTAAAGCCTCATTTGTTGGTAAAGGCTACAATTAAAAATTTGATGTTTTTCTCTCTTCCTCAGTCTTAGGAATTGCCTTTACATATTTAGCAATTCTTGTGATATAGTGTGTCATCACAAATGTATTAGACTTGTTAGCTTATGACTCCAATCTCTCCATCAGTAGCCAGGGAGTGCAAATCTTCTTTTTATTAACCATGCATTAGAGGTAGAAAAGGTCCTGTGTTGTGTAGTTCTCATTTGATTTCCCTCTTCCATTAATGTTTCACATTATAAACCTATAAGCAATGTTGAATACATGACTCTTGATCCTTAATGCCTTACCATTGGAGGATTGATAGTTAGAGCTTCCACTAGTAATAGACCACCACAATTTATTTAATCTTAGTTTAAAGATAGGAGGTTGCGTGGAGTACCCTTCTTTAGCCACCTCAAAACGGAGAGAGAAAGAGAGGTCCTGAAAAGTCATTTTATATGGTTCTTTACTACAAGCCTAAAATGAATGCTTCCTAAAATCTTTATCTTGCCATATTCATCGTCTAGGACTTTCAAGGTAGCAAAAAACTCAATCATAAGCTCAGTGTTGGCAGGTTTTGTTATCCATAATAAAAACTCCCACTTGATCCCTTATATTAGCTCTTTTACTTCCTCGACTAGTTTGTGTGTCTTTAAATCTTTCCAATCAATAAATTTGCCTCCACTGATCTTTTTCTTAGCTATCTTAACCCTAACTCAACTTGCCATTTAATGGTGAATCAATTTTGGTGAAATCCAACCACAAGAGTTTGAAAAACCCTAACTTAAGCCTTTGTCTATATTTTTATGGTAGAAATCTTTGCTTTTCCTTTGCCTTTAAGACTTACCTTGTCTTTTAGGAGCTAATGGAGTTGAGAAAGGTTCAATCCTTATTTTTGCTTCCTTTTAACATCCAAAACTGAGGTCAACCAATCCTTAATGCAAGGACTTGAATTAGGTTATGGGTTACAATTAGCTTTTTCGTTAAATTGTTCAGTGGAAATGATTTTAGTGCCATTTGATTGTTAGATAAGTGTTTAGAGAGCTTTGAGAGATATTAGTGAGGAATGGAAAGAGGTAGAACACAAAAATTAAGGATTTGAAAGTTTAAAATAAAGGATGTTTAAATACATAGTAAAGAAAAATGACTATTGGAAATCTTGACAATGGGAGTTATGACCTCCTCAATGACTACTATATCTATCTACTAATTCACCTAGCTTGTCAAATGACCATGTTCAATTTGCAATAGTCATTGAGAAAACTTACCAACAATCATAGATAATTAATGATTGCAACTAAGTGATCCTTTAGAGCATTCAACAATCATTTCTATCTCTCAATGACCATTGAAGGTCACTATTAATCAAAAACATTTTGAAAAAACTTCTAAGAGCTTTTATAAATTGCTAATGAATTTATACAATTAAATCCAATGATTATAATATCACAAACTTAACTGCATTTAAACATTTCAATTTTCACAATTCACAAACTAGACTTTTAGTTATCAAATGTAAAAGCTTTGGATGTGTGATCAATCATACACAACATATAACAATAATTCAAACATCAATCAAATAGTGAGAATTAAGAGTGTACCTAAAAGTGCTTTCACAAGGTATTGCCATCAATCATGCCTAACTCTCTTTTGATGATTTGCAACCTTACATCACTAAGAGCTTTGGTAAAAATGTATATCAATTGATTTTTAACATTAACAAATTCTAATACAACATCTCCATTGTTCACATGATCCTTTAGGAAATGATGCCTAATATCTATTTGTTTTTTTTAGAATGCTAAATGGGGTTTTATGTCAAATTGATATCACTAATGTTGTCACACTTGATGGCTACATGATCTATAACAACATTATAGTCAATCAGTTATTATTTCATCCATAATATTTATGCATAACATAATCCTTCTATTATATTTTATGCCTCAAACATTAACAAGCAATTGAGTTTTGCTTTTTGCTACTCTAAAATACTAAGGGTTCTCCTAGTAATTAACAAGTTCCTGAAGTGCTTTTTCTATTTAAGGGACATCCAACAAAATTACCATTAAGTCTACTCTAAAATTGAATGAAGATCCCTTAGAATACCATAATCTTAAGTTTGGTATGCCATTCAAGTATTTCAAAATATATTTGATAGCATGAAAGTATGATTCCTTAGGATTAGATTGATATCTAGCATATAAACACACACTAAACGTGATATCTAGCCTAAAGATAGTAAGGTATAAAAGGCTACTAATCATACCTCTATACAATTTTTAATCTACTACCTTACCATCTTCATCCATGTCAAGCTTTATGTTTATGCTTATTGGAGTCTTACATGGTTTGATTGTGTTCTTGCCAAATCTTTTGAGTAATTTCTTTATGTATTTGGCTTGATTGATGAAGATTTCTTCTACTTTTTATTTGATTTGCAATCCAAGGAAGAATTTAAGTTCTTCCCCCATGTTTATCTTAAATTCACTTTTCATAACTTTGGAGAAATTCTCACATAAACAAAACATTAGTAGCACCTAAAATGATATCATAAACATATATTTGAATGATAAAAAAAATCCTTATTATACTTTTTAAAACGTATCATGTTCATTAAGCCTTTTAAAAAACCTTTCTCTAGCAAAAAGTTGTTGATTCTATACAAGGCTTTGATGAGTTTGTAAATATGATTTGGAAATTCATAATTTTCAAAACTAGGAGCTTATTCCACATAAACTTTCTCCTCTATGAATCCATTTAAGAATGCATTTTTGACATCTATTTAAAAAAGTTTGAAATCCATAAATGTTGCAAATACAAGTAAAATTCAAATTTCTTTTGAACTTGCAACAAGGGCAAAGGCTTTCCTATTGGTTGTAAACCTTATCTACTAACCTAGCCTTATTCTTAGATATAGCTCCATGCTCATCTAGCTTGTTTCTAAATACCTACTTAGTTCTAATAATGGAGTGGTATATTTAGTCTTAGAACCAAGGTCCAAACCTTATTCGTTTCAAATTGATTAAACTCTTCTTGCATAGTAAGTACCTAATGCTTATCTTTGATAGCTTCATATAAGGTTTTAGGCTCAATAAAGAAAATAAGGTAAAGATTATTACATGTATTTCTAAGGAAGGATCTAGTTAATAACCTTTTTGATGGACCACCAATGATGAGATCTTAAGGATAATCCTTCTTGTATATCTAATCATTCTCCAATTGTTAGACCATGTGCTTTACACTTGGAATTATAAGATGTGGAGTCTCATTTGACTAGTCATAATCTTTTTTTTTTCCATGTCATCCATCTCTTTATCTTTTTCTCTAATGCTTAACTCATCAATTATACCCAAAAATCATGAATATCTTCTTCTTATCTAGGAGAAGTTTAGTAAGATTCATCATAAACACCATGCATTAACTCTTCAATAACATGCATTCTCTTATTAAAGACCTTATATCCTCTGCTAGAGGTAAAGTAACCTAAGAAGATTTTGTCATCATATTTAGAATCAAATTTTCTAGGGTTGTCTTTTTATTATTTAAAATGAGACACTTATAACTAAAGACTCTAAAGTATTCAATTTTGGATTTCCTTTGGTTCACAACTCATAATGGATTTTCTTTAAGATAGGTCATACTAGAACTCTATTTGAAACATAGCAACACGTGTTTATGGCTCTACAAAAAAGAATTTTGGCAAATTATACTCATTAAGTATGGTCTAGTCATTTCTTGAAAAGTTCTAGTTTTCCTTTTTACTATCCCATTTTGTTTATTAGTCCTAAGAGTTAAAAAATTACAAGAAATTCCATTTTTATCATTAAAAGTTTAAAACTTTACTTTTTCAAATTCTCCACCGTGATCACTTCTAATGATTGAGATTTTTAAATTCTTTTTTAAAGGACTTAAAATCATCAAAACAAGAATCCTTATGATGAAGAAATAAAATCAAAGTAACCTTCAGAAGTCATCTACAATGATAAATACATAATGCATGCCACCTAAGCTAGTAATTCTAGTAGGTATCCATGTGTAACCATTAAAGAGGCTTTATAGAAGTTACCTTATTATTAGCCTTAAAAGAGGATTTGACTTATTTGCCTTTTTGACATGTATCACAAACTCTATCTTTGAGAAATTGATCTTAGGAAATCCTTTAACCAGGTCCTTTTTCCTTCATTTATGAGCAATTCCATGCTTGTATGTCTAAATCTCCTATGCCAAATTCATCCTTCATCTACCATACCCATAATATTTACCTCTCCATTGTCACCAAAGGATGCATTATCGAGTCCTTCAATCTTTTCAGATTTAGAGAAGAAATTTATGTCCTTTTTCATATGCTTTGAGCATCCATTATCAAGGTACCATTCATCTTCCTCCACTTTAGATTATAAGCACACATCTACAAGATAAAGAAATAATTTATTTTTAGGTACCTAAATTCTCTTAGGTCCTTATGGGTTAGTTTTGTTAGTTTCTCATCATGCCTTCTAAAATGACAATGACAAGCATTTTGACAATACATGCCACTGTGGTAACATTCTTCATCAAAGTATGCATGGTTTTTTGCCTTAAGAGTAATTTGCACTAATTATTTTCTAAGTGTATACCTCTTTTATGCATTGTACTTAGGTGCATAACACTTAGACGTATAAACCATGATATCTAAGGTGTTGGATATGTCCATTCATTTAGACAACCATGAGGAAAATGCATACTATGATCAATGTGTCTAAGTAGATTATGATAATGCCTTGATGCATGCCATGTATCATGTCTTTGCACATTTTGCTTTTTAAGCTTGTATCATTAGTATATATATGTATGGTTTTCAGGTGATAAGTATTCTACAAGTGTAAGAGTTTTGAGAGAACTTTGTTTTCCTCTATTAGCTTTAACATTGGTTTTTGCCTTTTGTGGAGCTTTTGTTTGGCTGATTTTAAGAGGACTAGGTGTCCCAATATCTTTAGCTCTCACAAATGTAGCTTGTGAAGTGAAAGGAGCAGGTGATGAGGATTATATCCTAATCCATATTTTATACATGAAATCCTTTGCACTTCAAGAATGGAGTCTAATTTCTCTTTCCTTATATAGATTTTAAAATATTTTCTTTGAGACTATTTTTTTCAGCCTTAAGAGACTCAACCTCCTTAAGAAGGGAGTCAATATTCTTAAAAGAATATATTAGTGCTTTTTTCCCCTTTTGAAGGATAAAACAAGTAGACTTTAAGGAGTCATAGCTTTTAGAAAGCTTGGTAATAAGGCCATATAGGTCTTCTCTAGAGTAAAAGTTAAAAGGCTTTTACCTCAGTGTTTTTTCATTTTTATACTCACTTGAAGAGAGAAAATCTTCTTCTATTGCAATGAAGCATAGGTTTGTAGTCTCTTTCTCATTGTTGACCTAAGTTAGCTATCAAACTTAACGACTCTCTATTTTGATCTTGACAATCAAATTGGATAGTACTAATATTTTTAATCAAGTATCTTTTTATAGAAAATTAAGTTATAAAAGTGTTTAGACTCAAGAAGTTAGAAAATATTCTAAGTCATGAACAAAACTTGAAAATTGCTTCAAAAAATGGAAATCGTGACTATGATGAGGAAATCGTGATCAATACCTCTAGATGGCAACTAAGATGGATTTGAACAAAAATGGACAAACTATATTGCAACCATGATTTTGACTATGAAAGGCAAATTGTGACCATTATCATAAAATTATGACTGCATTATTTCAATTAGTTGAAAGAGGCTTTAACAACTAGTTAAATAACGTGTGACAAAGTGCCACATGACACTAACCATTATACATAGTCTAAATAGTAATCATGAATTTCTTGTCTTAACCATAAAATGGATTTCTCAATCATAAATTAGAAGTCTTAACTATGGTTTGAATTTGATAGTGCATTAAATGTAAATTTTAGAGCTGTTTGATGGAGATATGGCCATAAAACCTTTGTGACGGTAATTTAGAGCAGAAAGGTTGTAAATACCCCTTTTCAAGGTCTTTAATACATGGAGAACTAATTTCATTATGGCCAAACCCTTACACTTTATTTAAACATCATTTATTATTCTTTTGAGATAATTATAAAGCCTTGAATGTCATTGTAAAGTTTGGTATGAGCTTTAAAAACTTAGAAATTAGGTTTGCGAGTGAGCTATAGAAAACTTTTGTATAAGTTTAAGTTTAAGCCTTATGAAAACATTTGTAGAAGGTTTAAGTATGAGACAAAACACTAAGTTGGGAGTGAGCTTGGAAAACTCCATTATATAAAGATAACTATAGTGAAAATCCCAATAAGGTTGGGAAATGGATGTAGGAGTTGTTATACCCAAACCACTATAAAATGCTTCTATTGATTCTTCTTTTACTCTTTCTTTTAAACTTGCTTCTTTAACATTGCTTTCAAAATTTAAAATTTCCCATTAATTCATCTTCCCTTCTTAGTGCACAAAGGCCAATAATTGTTATCAAAGTCTAGTCTCACATTAGAAGCTTAATTACATGAGAAAAGATCAATATAGCCAATGAAGGTAGTAATCCTCACTTTGATGATAATGATTATACTCATTGGAAGTATAAAATGGAAATCTATCTTGATAGTGTTCTTATCAATGTATTAGATTATGTACTTGAAAAGTGAAAGCCTCCAACAAAGATGGTTGAAGGAGTTGAGATGGTGATTCCAAGAGAAGAATGAAGTGAAGCACAAAGAAGAGCAAATGGCAAGAATAAGAAGACAATGATAATCATTCTTAGCTCTCTCCCAAGAGAAGAATGTGGCAGAGTTCAACATTACCAAAGTGCCTATGAGAAGTGGAAAGCCTTAGAGAACTTCTATGAAGTCACAATATAAGTAGATTAGAGATCTATGTGATCGAATGAGAGTTTTTTTATGATGAAGGAGAATGAAACCATCATCAAAATGACAAATAGACTCCTTGCCATCATCAACAATATGAAGAAGGATGGGAGAACACTTACTATGTGGGAGGTAAACACCAAAATTCTCAAGATGCTTCCCCTAGAAAAGTTTGGGGCTAGGGTGTGTAGTATAGAAGAATCCAATCAAGAAATAGGGAAAGTACCAATTGATGTCTTAATTGGAAAGATTCTCACTCATGAGATGGTAATCAAGAAAGATAAGAAAATAAAAACGATGAAGGCATAAAAAGATAAAGGAGAAAAGAAGACTTTTTCTCTTAAATCTTCTAGCAAAGATATGGAGGTGGAAGTTATATAAGTGATAGTGATGAAAATGAAAAAACATAAGAAGAGTTTGCCATGACCTCTAAGCAATCCAAAGAGCTCATGAAAATGAGAAAAGAAATAAGAAACCAAAAGAAGGCATCATCCAACTACAAGAAAAAGAAGAAGGGCTTTAAAGCTAATTAGGATGATGACTCAAATGAAGAAGAAGAAGACAACAATGTTGTAAACTTTTGTTTCATGGCTCAAAAGGACTCTTCTAATGAGGTATGTTCCTTTTTTTTATATATTATGATGATAAGGATATTGATGATGAGGATGATGAGCTCATGGAAGCCATGGCATTGAAATATGAGAAATATTATTCGAAAATGAAATTTTATAAGAAAAAATGTTCAAACCTTGAGGAGGATTTTAAGAGTCTAAATGATCTTATTTTGAACTTTAGAATATCTAAAGATGATCTGAAGAAATCTTTGGAAGAAATTTTTTGAAAAACCTCCTCACTTGAACCCTTAAGTAAAGAAAATGATTATTAAAATTGTAGGTTATAGAATTAAGGAACTTTATTTCTAAATTCCATAAAGGGAAGAAAGCTTTGGATACATTGATTGTATCTCAAACAGTACCCCTTATGAGACACGGTCTCGACTTTGATGGTACATTAACATCCACATCCTCCCTTTGTTAAAGCCTCTACTCCTCAAACCTCTAGTGTAGAGGTAGTCAACATGAAGGCTACGATGCACACCAAACCCTTAACTCTCAAAAGGAATATGAAAGTCCTATAAGGATCAAAAGCTAAGCCTCTAAAAGCCAATCATGTATTCATATATCATAAGAGGCATACTAACAAGCACCATAATCACAACATCATATATGCCCATGCATGTTTTTATAAAAATATTGTAACAAAAATGTCCTCTTCATACAAATGTGGCAAAGAATAGAAAGATTCATAAGTTTAGGTCTCAATGCCACTATTGCATGAAATATGGACATATAAATGTCTTTTGTTACATAAGGAATGCTCTTTTAAAGCTTAAGGATCCTTCAAAGACTAACCCCTAAGGACCCAAGTATGCTAGGGTACCAAAGTAAAATGTTTGATATTGTAGGATGGGGATTCTTTTACCACATTCTCATCATTAAAAAAAATCTAAAGGTGAATGGAGGTTGCTAATAAAGAAGAGATGAAGCTTCAAAGGGTTATTTGGTATCAAGCCATTATTATGTATCATTTACCTCTTGTGCTTATAATTTGATATATATATATATATATATATATATATATATATATATATATATATATATATATATATATATGTATGTATGTATACATATTCATATGTCTAGAGGGAGTTGCAATGTATTTTATTGCTTAGTATGTTGTCTTTACATATGCAACTTGATTATTTATTTAACTATGTTTAATTGAAATTTTTATAATTATTTTTCTATAATTTTTGGCTCTTCATCATCTAGCTAATTTTCTCATTTAATAAGTATCTTATATTTTTCTTTGTGAGCCCAAAATTGTGTTAGCATTTAGAAGACTTATTTTTAAAGGAGATGCCACAAACTCTTTTATTTAGGGGGAGCATGACCTTATTGTTGGATTCATTATCTTTAACAATTGGTAGTTTAAACTTTTGTCATTTTGAATTCATTTATTTTGGAAATTTGATATAAGATCACATATTTCCATATCTTACTTGATGAATGCAATTGTTATTTGAATTTGAATTTAACTCAATTTTACTTTGTGTATTTTGTTTCCATTGATTATTATCTTCCATTTACTTGCCCTTATCTTATAGAATCCCTTCTCTTTTTCATCCTACCAAAGGGGGAGAAGAAATTGAACAATAGAAAAATAAGCATTACCTGAGTGGGATTTGAATGAATTATTTGTGTTTAACTTATTTTTCTCTTTTCAATTCAATTTAATTGTCAAAATCAAAAGAGGAGATTATTGACCTAAGATAGGTTTCTAATTTAGTGACTCTATATTTTGATCTTGACAATTAAATAAGATAATACTAATATTTTTAATTAAGTACATTATTCCAGAAAATTAAGTTAGAAAAGAGTTTAGACTCAAGAACTTAGAAAATCTTCAAAGTCATAAAGTGGATCTGAAAATCGTCCCCAAGAAATAGAAATCGCCACCAAAACCTCTAGATCGTGACCAAGATGGATTTGAACAAAAATAGATAGACTAAATTGCGACTAACATTGCGACCATGATTTTAATTGTGAAAGGCAAATCACGACCACTTTCATAAAATTATGACTATAATATTTCAATTAGTTGGAAGTGGCTCCAATGGCTAGTTAAGGAACTTATGAGAAAGTATCATGTGACACTAGTAGTTAGACACAGTCCAAAATAGCGACCATAAATTTCTTGTACTAATTGTGAAATAGATTTCTCAATCGTAATTTAAGTTTAATAGTACAATAAATGCAAAATTTTCTTACTATTAGAGAAAGACATGGCCACAACACCTTTGTAACAATCATTTAAAGGGTGAAAGCTATAAATACCCCCTCTAAAGGTCTTTAATGTATAGAGAACTAATTTCATTTATGGCCAAACCCTTACACTTCATTTAAACATCATTTTATTATTCTTTTGAGATGATTGTAAAGCCTTGAATACTATTGTAAGGTTTGGTGTGAGCCTTAAACACTTAGGAACTGGGTTTGAGAGTGAGCCATAAAAAACACTTGTATAGGTTTAAGTGTGAGCCTTAGGAAAACATTTGTAAGGGGTTTGAGTGTGAGCCCTGAGAAAACACTTGTAAGGTTGGGCATGAGCCAAAACATTATTTTTGGAGTGAGCTTGGAAAATCCATTGTATAAAGATAACTATAGTGAAAATGCCAATCAAGGTTAGGAAATGGATGCAAGGGTTGTTATACCCAAACCACTATAAATTGCTTATGTTAATTCTTCTCCTACTCTTTCTTTTAAATTTGCTTCTCTAACTTTGCCTCTAAAATTTAAAAATTTTTATCAATTCATCCCCCCTTCTTAATGCATAAGGGCCAACACTCATCGTTAGAGCTCTAAACTCTTGAAGGACTCAAATCATCCCATACGGCTTTTAAAGCTTTTTTTTTCCTTCTTAGGTTTATGCTTCCTTGAAGGATGATTACGTTTCTTTTGCTTTGGATAATATGTTTTTAGATGTCCTTTCTCATTGTGCCTATAGATAATTGATTTTTTTTAGCCCTTTTTCTTGGATTCATTCTTAATTTTTCCATTCTTATTTATTAAGAACTTTAATTAGTTTGTAATGAGAGCTAATTGACCATCATTACTGTAATCATTACTTTCAATAAAAGTTAGTGAAGAGGTAAAAAGTTTTTTCAGTATATACCACTTTGGTTTTAAGAGCCATGTCCTTATTTCTAACCAACTGGCTTTTCCATTGTGATTTTATATGTTAACAACTTGCCTATGAGTTCATCTGAAGTGAGTGTCTGTGGTTTGTTTACTTTCTTAATGGTAGTTTGTTTCCTCCCACTTCTCCTTGAAAAGTGTTTTGACCAACTTAACCACCATATCTTCATTGGACTAGGCCTTTCTTAACCTTTTTGAAGTCTCCATAATATCAATGAACCTATTATACATTTTAGTGATGGACTCATTTAGCTAGTATGCAAATGTCTTATGCTTACATGCGTGTATTTGAATCTTCTTATTCTTCACCTCATTGGTTCCTTGATATTAAGTTTGAAAAGTGTCCTCAATCTCTTTTGCAAAGGTATACATCTACATCTTAGCATATTGAGATTTGTGGATGGCACATAATAAGATATCCATAGCTCTTTTGAGGTTGACCTTCTTCTTTTTTGTTGTCCACCCATTTTTCTTCTTTAGAATAAGAATATCTCCTACAAGCTTGGCATGAACTTCTCTCCCCTTTTTTTTTATAATATTCTAAAGGTCTATGATCTTACTATTTAAAAATATCTCTATTCTATACTTCCAGTATCCATAATCATCACCTTTGAAAAAAGTGGGCTTGTGGATTGACTATGATTCCTCTTGATTTGCCATTTGATCTTAGTTATTTATATTAAAACTTGAATAAAAAGACTTTCTCTAATGCCACTTATTATCCCTAGATGCCTTAGAAGGGGGGTTGAATAGGGTAATGGCAAATTTAAACGTTTTCTTAAAGAGAGATAGAGATAATCAATCAACCACAAGTACATAAAGATTTATAGAGGCTCAATTTAAACCAAGCCTATGTTCTCTCTTCTAAATAATACTATAGATTTCCACTAAATAATCACTTCTAAGTGCTATTACAAACCTTTACATGAGTGAATTTAACTAGATACCACTTAAGCCTACATAAGGTAAATTTTTGGACACCACTTAAAAGCGTTCATAAATAGTTTATGGGCACTATTCAAGCCTTTTTCCAAGATAATTTAAAGGTACTATCTTAAACTTTCATAAGAGAATTGGTTTAAAGGTTATATCTAACCCAAGAGTATCTTCCTACAAAAATTACAAGTAGAAAGGAATACTTTCAACACTTAAACTCTTTCATTAATAGGTAATGAATACAACCTTCTTAGTTTTGTTGAGTGGGTTGGACTTTGATGTTGCTAATGAAGTATAATTAATCATCTTCTCTCTTTAAAAAAATAACTCACATATGCATTTGAAGAATACTTAGTTCAAGCAACTAGATTTTAAGACTCTTTAGATCACTTAGAGTATGTTTCTCTATCTCTTTCAACTTCTCTTTTATTGAATTTGAAGCTTTCAGTCCTTATATAATGGTAAGACAACAACTGTTGGCACTCACAATGAAAAAGTCTATCACACTATGAATATAGTCATTAGACATAATATTAATGATCATTGGTGAGATCATAATGGTTGTTGAATGACCGATGCCTATTTAATCTTGCTTTAATGATCATTAGGTGTCATGCCTTCATTTTTGTCCACCACTATAAATTCTATAAAATGCCTTTTGAATTTCAATCCATGCTTGTTATGATCCTTTCAATAGTCTTTAGCTTCAGTCTTTTGAGCTTGGCTAAATCGGCATCATCTGTGTGAATTCTCAATTCTTGTTAAGGATATTTAATGCCTTATTATAATGTTCACCATTGTTGAGCTCTTTGACTTTAGTCATTGGAGTGCATTAAGATAAAACTTTAACACCCATTGATCTTACCCACACTTATTGGATTCATCTTAATGCTCATTGGTTCTTTCCTGATTCATCATTGGGACTTATATAAGAGTTGAGCATAGTTAAGATTTTCACTCTCAATACTCGTTGTCAATTTGCAATGATTGTTGACATGTCTAGGCTCTTTTCTTAACTCTAATATTTATTCATTTTGAGCTTTTTGATCTTTAATTTGCTTGAATATTTGTAAGATATTAAAAGAGAGCCCTTTGTTTATAATCATCAAAATAAGAATTAAAACCTAAAAGGTTCAACAATTTACATAAGCTCAAGGTAGTTAAAAGCTTGAACTTAGAGCAAAACTAAGGATATTACCAATCTAGCCTTTCAAGGGTCTTGAAAGTTACAAATAGCCATTGAGATTTCTAATGACAATGGAGTCAAGAAAATGATCTATTGAAAAAGTCCTCAAAAAGTACTCTAACTCTTTTATGTCATTTGGAAGTTCATCTAAACAACCATGGAGAATTTCAATGACCATGGAAGAGTCCAATGCTTGTGGCATGGAAATAGCATCCATTGAGTAACCAATAGGTCAAGGCATTTTAATGCTTGTAGAAAGGCATCAACGACTATTCAAAGTTCAATAACTATGGAAAATAGATTATAACTTATTGAATAAGTATTATAAAATTAGTTATGGAGCCTCTTTAACTTTGTTCGAAGCTCAATGACTATTGAAGCAAAATAATAATTGTGGGATGATTTCAATGACTATGGAATTTAAAGGTTGTTAAGAAGATGTTAGTAACTTTAATGCCTATGAAAGTGCATACATTGATTGTTGGCAATTGAATGGCCATGAAGAAAATTCAAAGATTATTAAAAAGGCAACCATGGCAAGGTCCAATGACTAAACAAAGGCTATGTAGAGTCATTACAAAGCCAATGCGCAGTGTTAGATTTTTCAATGACCATTGAATGTGTATAACAATTATATTAATAGTTTTCTAACAAATCAAAATACAATAGGTATATTAACTAGGTTTCTTATAAGAAAACCATATAAGGGCATTCTACTTAACTTTGAAAGATATGAAAAAGAAAAGTTTAAAAAAAAAAGTTTTAAAGAAAATAAGAGACAAAAGTCAAAAACTAAGAATCAAACAAAAAGCAAATTTTTCTATGCTATATTTGTAAACTAAATTACTAAGCTCAATTATATTGTACTTCTTATAAAAGAGTACCTTGACTAACTTTAGAAGAGTGATCTTTCCTTAAGCACTACTTATAAACCTTGTACATCAAGGATTACTAATTTAATTAAACTACTATTAAGAAACTACAAGCAACTCTAACACTTATGAAAAAAGCATGTAGTGATCATTGGCTAGTCCACAATTGTGGAGAAATTTCAATTACTATTGAAAATGTAACTATGGAAAGGTCCAACACCTAAACAAAGGCCGTATAGACTCATTACAAATTCAATGCTTATCGTCTGATTTTCAATAACCATTAAAGGGTATAACAACTATATTAATAGTTTTCTGTCGAATCAAATATAATGGGTGTACTGACTAGTTTTCTTGAAGGAAATCCATATAAGGGAATTCTACTTAACTTTGAAGGATATGAAGGAAAGTTGAAATCAATAGTCTCAAAGAAAATAAGAGGCAAAGGTCAAAAGCTAAGAATCAAGCAAAGAGGAACTTAAAAGTAAACTTTTTTTTATACTTAATTCTTTAAGTACTATATTTATAAACACAAGCACTAAGCTTAATTGTGTTGTACTTCTTATAAAACAATAGCTTGAGTGACTTTGGAAGAGTGATCTTTCCTTAAACACTACTTATAAAATTTTGTGTATGAGGATCACTAATTGAGATTGGGTTGATAAGTTAAATTGAAAGTCATAAAGGCTTAAAAGGTCAAAAATAAGGAAAGGCAATATTATTGAAAGATATATAAGGAAATTACTAAAATTCTTTTATTTGTTCTCCAAATTATAGTATATTTAGTTGATTTTATCATAATATCTCAAGCCATTCTCTTAATACAAAGAAAGGAAAGTCATTTAGCGTAGATTATTAAAGGTTTTGGAAAATAGACGAAAATTTCCATTAAAAAGATGAAAATTCTTATTTTCATGGCACGCTCAAGATGCAAGTCCTACATTTTATTTTCAAGTTATAAGTTTAAACTAACATGGAAAAGAAGCATAAATAAATAATAAATGGATTCAATTAGGATTAATTATTCAAAAGTTCCAACTTTTTATATGCATCCTAAAGTGAAAAACACAATAATATAAGATTTTGTTTGTTTCATAGAAAATAATTTATTAATAAAAATATTTTTTAAAGAAAATATTTTTTTAAAAAATATTGGTATTTGAGATACATAAAAAATATCAATTTTCTTTGATTAATAATATAACAATAAAATTAGATTGCGCATACTTTATATTTGTACTATTTACTACCCAATATGAGCAAAAATA
Organism: Omphalea diandra; assembly: GCA_949677035.1. Classification (NCBI taxonomy): domain Eukaryota; kingdom Viridiplantae; phylum Streptophyta; class Magnoliopsida; order Malpighiales; family Euphorbiaceae; genus Omphalea; species Omphalea diandra. The sequence continues at coordinate 5,261 of CATIWR010241842.1, read as the reverse complement.
TTAAAATAAAAAAATTATGTGAATCTTACTAATTACAAACGACTACCACTTATTGAAAATAACTAATAATAGATGGTGGTGGTGAAGAATAATGGACAATGACAACAATAACAACAACAACAACAATAATATATATGTATGTTTTTATATGATTTATTTTTAATTCAGATGAGTTTGTTAAATCTAGAAAATGACTTCTTTTTTAAAAATAACTTAATTTTTATATTAGTTAGAAAAATAATTTTTAGTAATCAATTCTTTTAAGCACTCCAAACATCAAAAATTTAAAAAATATTCTTTGACAAATAAACATAACTTAAATCTCAATTTGTTAAACCCGTTCAAAATTATCTCCAAACTAAAACAATATAAACCTTAATTTTAAAATATTTTAAATATAAACTCTAATTATTTAATATATTTTAATGGATTTATCAACATAGAATACACAGTTTAAAGTTTTTTTATTAAAATATGTGTCATGTATTTATTAATGAAAGATTTTATTAAAAATAAAATAATTAAATGATTAAAAAAAACTGTAGTAATCATTTTAAAATATAGAATATAACGAATTACATTTCACTTCATATTATTGGACTCATAAATTAAAATTCAAAATCCCATTAATAATAATAATAATAATTATTTATCTTTCTATAAATATAATCATAAAGTTGGATCCAATTGATTTCACGTAATACTAAAAGTTTATTAAATATTCTTATCCAAATCAAATCTTAATATAAAATTTAAATTACATTAATACTTGGTAAAATATATTAAAATGATATAAAATAAAATAAGAAAATATTATATTTTATTTATTTTCTTAATTTTTCTTTTCATTATTTTATTTGTTTTTCACATAAGTACTTATAACCAATTAAATTTTGAATTATGCATTTTCTTTTTTATTGAAATTTATAAAATTCTTGAATTGAAAATATTCTGAAAGGTTGAGAATAGAAATGGGAATTTCTTACCCAACTTCAAAATTTTATTTGAATTCAACTCAATCCAAAAGAAAATACAAAACAACTCAAACCTAAAATTTTTTGGATGATATTTGATATGATTCTAACTCAATTTACGGGTTAATCTAAATTACTCCAATCTTGATTGAAGTAGATTAATCTAAATGACTTCATTTAAATTATTAAAATATTTAAAATTTATTCAAAAATCAAATTTGCAAGGAAGAAGAAAAATGATTATTAAATATTAAATAATTATGAGTATGTTAAATTTTTTCATATGATTAACACTTATGTAACCTACAATTTCAATTATAAGAGAAAGATGGAAAGCCTACAGATAAGCTTTTAGTGTTTAGAGAACTCATATAAAAAAAAAGATTAAACATTAAATGATATGACTTTTAACTTGAGTTGATTTATTATTTATTTATTGAGAATTATTTATTTATGATATAGTTCAAACTTAGAGGATGAGTTAAATGTATTTGTAGTTGAATGAAGTCAAAACTCAAGCATTGAATTACATAAATTAAGGGATCAAATTTTTCAAGAACTAATGAGTTTGAAGCATAATGGTAGAGTTCATTATGTAGGTCTTGGTTCCATACTAACAAGCTATTTTAGTATCACATTTTATGATGTGGAATCAAGATGAAACCCTTCATATAGAAATCAATCGAAAGAAATAGAAATGCTTAAAGGAAAATTTGAAGCTCTTAAAATAGATGTGAATCAATGAAATAACTCATATCATCCTTGCATAGATTTATTTCCCAAAAATATTATTGATCTATAGAGGTACATACAAACTAGCAATTTTCAGATTTCTTCTTGTATGTCACTCTTTAATAAAAATTATATTTATTTGTTAAATAAACATATGCAGTCTTGAATTATATACATTTGAGCTAAAGATTATACATTAATTGATGTAACACACTTCTTATATGGATCCATGTTTAAAATCTGCATATATGATTGGATTTGTTGGTGAATATGCATCCCACTAGCATTCCTTTGAGTAATTAAAAGAATGATGAAGAGGAAAAATAAATATTATGATGGTTATGATCTCTCTTTATCTAATTTTTATCATGTTTTAATTTATTTTTGTTAATTGGTCTATGGTTATTGGTTCATCTTTATGAAAAATATAAGTTAAATATATGACAATTAGACAATTTCTCCTTATTTTGCATAAATGAATATTTGGTATATCAAACAATTATCTTATTGAATTTATTTTTTTGACTTCACTATCATGCTCGTATGTTATTAATAGGTCAATAATAATAATAGTAGTAGATATGACTTCTTTTTTCATGCCAATAACTCATCTCATTCAACTTATAAATCAAGAAGTACTAACGATTGAGTTTAACTAATGAAAATTGATGTTAAGACTATTTATTTTGTTATTACAAAAAATATTTTCCTTTTAAGATCTATACTTTAGCATATTTTAATTGATTTTTCTTAATTTTGTTTCATTGATTTAAATTCTTCACAATCTAATCTAATAATTTTTAATTTTTTTAAAAATAAAATGCTCAATAGTACAACTTATATAAAAATTTTCTCTTAATTGACTTTTAAATTTATGAAATTGATAAAAAAAAAAAAAAAACCTCACTTAATTATTGCAAATAGCATCACAATAGTATAATAGTTAATCTAATATTCTCTATAATAAAGATAGTAATAGTGATTTTAATAGCCTCTAATGTTCTTGTTTAAATTAGAAAGCAAGTTACAGGGGTGGTCACCTTTACTAATGGTGGGAATATTATAAGCAGAAACTTCCACAGTGACTGCTTTAACCGCCACAACTATTATTCTTTAAATAAGAGAGACAAGTTATAAAACTACCTGACTAATGACAAGAATATTAGTAAGAACTTCTATTGCAATATTTATAACTGGCCCTACGAATATGGTGGAAAGAGCATAAATGACTTTAAATAAAAATATTTTGGCTACATAAGTTGTCTATATTATGTGTGTTGAGATGATTTAAACTGTAGTTACAAAGCATTACTAAGGATTAAACCTACCCAGTGGTTGGAGAAAACACTAATATATTGTAATGATGAGGCTAATAGAGGTGATTAAGCGATGGTTTAATGAACCAAGCATGATAGGGGAAATTTAAACTATTGAGAAAGATATTCATTTTTATAGCTTTTTATTTTTTTTAAAATTAAAATTATAAGTGACTCGAACTTATTCAAGCCAAAGCGAAAGTGACATAATCCAAACCTAATCTACTCAATTTATTTATCATCTCTAATTAAGATTTATGTACAGAGAATATTGTTGAAAATTTGAAATTTATGTTGTCATGATTTCTAATTTAAGGTTAATTTTGAAAGTCAATTATTAACTTACTTTTTAATTAATTTGATATTACCCTTACTAATATGAGCTAAGTCTACTCCTCTTCAAGGCCTATTTTGGCATCTTGGGCCAGGCTCATTCAATCTATTATAAGCCTAGCTCATTCTGGATTGGGCTCTCAGCTTAATGGCCAACTTGATTCGGCCCATATATAGGGCTTTTCAACCTACCCTTTACTGTCCTCTTCAAGAAAGCATCATTCTCTTCAAGAAGCACTATCCTCTTTAGAAAATGTCACAAGAAAGGAAACAACATCCAATACAAGAAGTATTTTCACTCTTATCTAAACAATCCACCTGCATCATTATACAAAAGCCCTCAATCAAGTACGTCATTCAATTTATCTCCCACACTACTACTCTCACTTCTAAACAACATTCTCTAACTTAACCTTAGAGTGAATTTTTAGAACAGGCGAGTACCTTTCTTATCTTCTCTTATCTTGTAAGGCCCAATCTACAAAAGGCTCGAGTCACCTAGCCTAAGCCTAAGCCTAAGAAGACACCCTGGACTATTTAGCTTGCTATCCACAAATGGCATTATTTGGTGCAATAAGCATGGACTGAGCTAATAGTTCTTCATTCTTCAATCATGTTCTCTACTAACGACCTCAAAACCTAGTGACCAACCACTTAGATATACTAGGACCTAAAAGCATTCCCATTATAAACCTCTCTTCACTCTCTCTCATTGGCAACACAGAAAGATATGCCTTAAGTAGTGCAACTGACATGCAACCCCATGATCATCAGGCCATGACTCGCCTTATAGTCACCTATGAAGAATTCACCATGGTGTTGTGAGAACTCAGGAAAACCCTCACACAAAGTCCAAAGCAGGTAGTAATACCATAAATATCCTTAACTGCCTCAAATTAGAACTAAAGCTCTCATTTGCCTGCCTAGCCTAAATACATGAGAAACTGACTCGAGAAACAATACCAATTTAATGCTCTTAAATGCATGACAAAATGGAAGTGTCCTCCCATAGAGCCATTCATAGTTGAGTTGTTTATTCAGACAGCTTGTTCTTAGATGATAAAGCCTATCAAATGAAGATAATAAAGATGATTAAATAAGTATTAGGTAAGGAATATTTTACTCTTGATTATCATACATATGATTATAATCCTCTATTGCAGGAAATAAGAAATAGACCTATGCTAAGGAAATTCAAATTGCCTTACTTTGAGCTCCTTAATTTCGGGGTTGCATTTGAGTGAGTGAAATCTGGCTTGCGACTCCATCCTTTTATTAGCCAACAGGGGGTCGAGAGGATGGGGCTCTTTACATTGGTAACAACCCAAGATATGACACATGCTTAGATCAATGGGTATCCTTTACACCTTGTGCAAATTTAAAGCCTTAAGTCAAAATTGCGGTCATCGAAGGACCAAGTAGGGATAATACATTAGTACCATCCTTAAAAATTATAGAGTTTCTAACCGACTTTAATCAGAACAAGAATCCGAGAAAGGCAAAATCTAAGTCTAAACTGAGTCAATTATAAGACCCATTTCATCTTCTCCCCATCAGAGATTAGATTCAAAAATTGGGTATAACTTATAGATGAGGTTAGGTACCCTAACCACCTGAATATTAGGATCTAGTCTTTGGGAATCTATGTTTTACTTTTAACACTTTAACCAAGTTGTTAATTCGTCCAATTTAATTGCCTTAAGTATGCTTCTAGTGCCATCAAACCAAAAAAATCAAATCAATGACTCAAAAGAGAGAGAGAGATTGTTGTCCCTAGGCACCAAGAAGGGGGGGTTGAATTGGTGAATAAAAATTTTAAAACAGAGATGAAGAGAAGAAGAAGGAACAATGAAGACACAAGGATTTTATAGTGGTTCGGGCAAAACTATCCCTACGTCCACTCCCC
>CATIWR010241836.1:0-55058 GCA_949677035.1 Omphalea diandra | reverse complement strand
CTCAGTTGTGGCAAACAGACGGCGGGAAGTCCAGAAAAATGCCTGAGCTACAGGTGATGAAGCTGATAAATCCCAAGATTCTTCATGCTCAATCACCTGTCCACTAATCTGATTCAAAGTGAAGATGGAATTCACTTTTATTACCAAGTATCCACCTATAACAGCAACAACAGATTTCGGCTTCCCTCTTATTGTCCACTTGATACTCAGTACACTTGTTGACAGCATCACCATTTCTTGCAGAGTCTATAAGAACAAGAAGCGAATGTAGGATTATGTCGAATTTTAATTAGTCTTGTTAAAAGATGGAGAAAACAAAAGAGAATCCTTACCACAGAAGGGTTTTCTAGTGCACCAGTTATCCATAGCGGTCGCTTGTATTTATCACGACCAGTAAAACTTCTCACTGGATCCTGCAATTACTAAGAAAGCAGGATTTCTGGTTCACGACAGGCAAAAGAATGTACTAAAGAAATCACAGTCCTTAACGGCACACATGTAATAGAGATGGTTGCCATTAGGCAAATTTTTTCCTACATTGTTGGTGGAAAACTACACATTTAAAACATATGCAGGAAGAGGATACCTTGTATTGCACAGAAAATGCGAAGTTTCCCAGTGCGCGATTGCCTTGGCGTAGTTCTAGTATATCTCGAGCAAGTTGTCTAGCTGTTGATTCCACCAAGGGGCTACTAATGCACTCAAATTCATTGCAAAGCTCACCAAAGTCCATGCCATCAACTAGCTTGTCAGCCTCTGACCTTTCAATGGCAGGATCAGGAGACAGTTCGATCCTATTAGAATCATTTGTGACTGCATAAATGAAGAAGCAATTTAGTCATAGGTTTAACACAATCATCAGGAATTTCCTTGTATAAGCAAAGCCATTAAAACTCGTAACAAGCTCATTAATCAGTAGATTCATAATTAACAAGAAGACTTCCAATACGATTCTAGTTTTTTGGGGTGAATTAACATCAACATCCATAATTTTTTTTAGTTACATGCATGAATATTTTTTACGAACGAAAAAGATAAGATTAGCGAGGGGCTACATGAACAGTAAAATCGCACCTAGACAACGTTTGGCTGCCTATCTTACACACTAATATGAGTTCATCCTTTGCATAAAGAAAGGTGAAGATAACAGGCAACATGGCTCATCATTCTAGCAAGAACTAAGAACTTGCACTAGGCATAATTCCATTATTCTCATCAAAACATCCATTAATTATCTTCCCCCTTCCAATTTTAACATCAAACCAAAAGTTTGGTCCTTCTCTACCAGACTGAAATTTCTAGTGTAGGAGTTCAGGATTCAATTCCCACTCAAAATTTTCCCATGTACCAATAGAAAACTCTATAAACAATAAATAGTTTAGTTCAGTGGTACTCCAGTTGTCTTTAAGACTGGGAGGTTATTAGTTCAAACTCAAGTTGAAGCGAATTTTCCAAAAAGAATGTATGCATATAGAATCCAACAATGTATGAAGCACTGAATGGACTAATCCACCGTGATCCAATGAGTAAAAGTTACCATACTACACAGAATCAACTTGAAAAATTGGGAAGCATATAGGATCAATATATTTTGTATGCTTGGGTGTAGAGCATGAAAGTGCAGAAAAAAAAAGAAATGGAAAGTAAGCTGACCTCTGAGTGAAAATGGGTGGTGGAGATTAGGGTGGTGAGGAGAGGATGAAGGAGGCCTGGCATTGAAAATGCACTTATTGGGACGGTGGAGACCACCAGTAGTGGGAAATGAAGCAGAGGAGGTTGGCAGAGCGGAGGAAACAGAGGCAGTCATCTCTTTCCATTCTGTTTGCTAGAGCATGTGGTGTTGGTTTGAATTAATTTTAGAGGCTTCTCGGTTTTTTTTTTTTTTTGGTGATTTTATTTCCTTTGGTTTTGGATAAGGTGTGTGATAATGTGAATCTTGGGTTGCCCACATGTTCTTGGATTATAGGCACAATATTTGCCACATCAACTAATGCCCGCTACATCAACTAATGCCCGCTAATCCATAAATCATGAGGCCCCAAGATTAGCTGGTGCTTCAAAAGATCAAAACCCATGTCCTTGATTTTTTTTTTCTTTTATTCTTGAGGACTTATATTTTTTTAAACTATTTATGTTAAGTTAGTCTATCAAGGGGATATATTAACTTTTTAATGTTCATTATTGAAATCCGAAAAATTATAAATCTAAAAAAATATACGAAGACTAATAGCATGAGCAAAAAAAAGAGAGATTTTCTCTATAGTGAAAGGAAGCAAAAGAGTGCAACACTAATTAGGTGATGCATGTTAGAAGAAAATGATAACAAGGGTTAGGATGAGCATAAATAGTACTATAAGGACCTAATATTTGTTTCTTGGGGACTAGAAAAGAAGAGAGTAGTTAACAATAACCTTGGCCTAGGCATGATAAAGCCTAATTATTACCTTTGTTTATGCTAAACGCAATGTTGTATCACTACAGAAAAATAAGGCAAACCCTTTGTTGGATTCTTTTTGGGTATAACTAAATACACTTTTTGTATCATTATAGCTACCATTTGAACACATTCTATACCAACAAAGATTATGTTTTTCTGTTCTTGAGTTAGTGATGTGATTTTTTTCCTCAATCCAAATGTTTGTATTTATCTAATCCCAAAGTTTGAACTCGTAAACTCTCAGCTTTTGAGGCGATTTAAATACTATTGAACCAAAGATGTGCTGATTATACATGTAGTATTTTTATGTAAATGGAAGAAAAATTATATGCATTCAATAACATCCCATCTTGCATTCTTGAATTCGCGCTCATCATCGGGCTTAGGCTCAGGTTCAAACTGTCCTCTGCATTGCCAGTCAAGCAATCAAGTATTAAACAAGTAGCGGAAATAGATATCATGTAATAATACCTTTCCAGGAAGCTGAAGCTGCTAGTAAAGGAAATTCCTGTGACCCAGAAACTGATAGTTAGGGCAGTAGTGCACTTGACAAAGTTAGCAATGCAAGTAAGATTGTGGCATTATTATTTCCAAGAATTTATTAATTTATTTATTGTCAACCCAAATTACAATTTTCAATTTTGAGTTCTAAATTTAATTCTTAGGCTATCGATGTTCTAAGATATATAGCCCAGATACATTAGGAAACATAAGCAATCCTAGTAGTTCTAAGGAGCTAGGAATGCAAATCAGGTCTCTGCCTGCAAGGAAAAGGGTTTTTGGACATGCTTGGCCTTTCAGGGCACCAGTCGTTGAGGGACTTATTCTTTCTTGGCCTCAGATTCCAAGAAAACCTCTGTCCCATGCGTAGTAAGCTCAAAAAGCATATGGAGAGTTCTATTTCTCTGAATTGCCTATAGTTACTGCAGCTGCAAAAAGCCCAAGGTCCGACCCTTGCCTGTTTGAGCAGGAAAGTAGTCCGTCATAATCACCCTCAAGTATTATTTTGGTGGGTTAATTTTCCACCTGAAGACACTACTTGGAAGACCTGCACTTCCTTCGATCTCAATTTCTAAAATTGCTCATTGAGGACAAGGATTATTTTGAAGACGGTTGTAATGTTGTAACTAGAGATTCAATGCATGGAGTGTGACTTTCAATAGTCAGCTGGAACTAGCTCAGTTAGCTCAAGGAGTATTAGTTGTAATAGTTAGTTAGTACAATAATAAAATAAGAAAGTAATTGTATATGTAGATATAATATGATGGTAAAGTGTATTTTATGAGAATGGAGGTTTCAAATTCTATTTTCCATATTTATAATTGTGATGGAGCTATTCAAAGGGAAGATCTGCTCTTTTTTGTGTAGTCCACGATTCTATTTGCTTTATAATTAAGTTAGTGACCAACTGCTGATTTGATAAAGAAAAAAAGACAAATATATGTGTTGTAATTGTATTGGTGAAAAGTATCGAATAACAGAACACAAGCTTGACTTTCTCTCGTCTTCTAAACACAGGTCATAATAATAGATTATTGATGTGGAAAATAAGCTTTTTGAATGGCAATTTGTGTTTCATGTGTCCATTATCAAAAAAGTATAACAAAAAATCTTGTCTCCTTGGAAATTTTAAAGCTAGATAGCGTTTGTCTAGTTATACACCATTAGTTAGGACACATGTCTTCAAAATAAAAGGTATTCGCCCTTGAAAGAGTGAACAATGTGTAAATGAACACGAACAGTGTTCAAAACTTTTCACTAGCATATAAGAATCTATGAAAGATGATTACACTCATAACGTTCGAATAACAAAGGACGGTTATGCAGTACATACTTTTTTGGGTATCTCAAAATAATAAAGACAAACTCAACAGATACTATTTTTGCATGTCTGCAAAGAATCTAAAACAAATAAGAGTATAAGTAATCATCTCCTCTACAGTTAAGGTACGTTTTTCCTAGGGGTTTTCTATTATTTACTCTCATTCACAAGTTCTTTAAGCTCTTAAAACTCTTATACTAACTTAAGCATTGGAATGGTTGTGGAAGACACAATTCCCTAAAGCTTACGTTTGTTCACCCATTGGACAGGTCACTTACTCTCTTCAGTGATAAAAAAAAACCAAGAATTGGCATCATTTGTGGGAAATCAAGCCTTTTCCTACTGTTTCATTTATTATTTTCTTTAAAGCTTCCACCTTTACGTCTTTAAACACATATCTCTTGTAAAAACAAAACCTTTGACTTTGATCCAGAGAGTGTAATGGCTTGTCACACTAAAAACAACCATGTCCCACTCTTTCAACTCATGAGGAAGAAAATGCTTCTTTAGGTGCAACACCAGCCATCACTACATGTATTAATGTCATTAATGCAACAACTGTTGCAAATGAAGCATTAACATAGTTTTAGGAAACTTTAGTAAGAACCATGCAGGCCGCCATAGAGAACTTTAATCAGTAGGTGGCCAAGGCTTTGAGCGCAAACCTAGTAGCTCTCAATGCATAACAACCTAGGAAAAATTTGTGAGAGCATAATGGAGAACCACAACCTTAATTGTTAGATCCCTAAGGCTTCAAGACCACGCAACTAGCGAATAACCGACACCACCATGGATAATAAAGTCGATTCCCAAGCAAAGCACTCGAAAGCCAAGTCAGACTCTATTAAAAAAAAATACTTAGAAGCTTCACCTTTAGCATGAGAGATCATCGAGGATAAGTTTCCTCACAAATGGAAACTTTCAACATTGCAAATATATAATGGAATGGGAGATTTACATACCCATTTGTCAACCTTCTAAACCACCATACCTTTCAATGATATTTTTGATGTCATACTCTGTAAGGTTTTCCCTACTACTCTCATAAAAATAACACAAAGATGGTACCTTTAATTACCTCGTAGCTTTATTCATTATTTCAAAAAGTTAGAACATGCTTTTCTTTCAAGATTCGCCACTAGCATCCTTTGCAAGAGGAAACTAAGTTTATTGAGGTCTTGCAGGCAAAAAGAGGGACAAACCCTTTAGAGTACATCAACAGATTCAATAAAGAAGCCATGGAGATCGAGACAATTAATGTCAAAAAAACTGTAGAGGCCATGAGAAGTGAAACCACATTCTGCAGACTGAGGGACAAGCTCCACACAAAGACCATTGATTCATACTCTAAGCTAATATCTATAGTTCAGAGGTATATTGAACTAGATAAAGGAAGAAGAGAGGAAAAGAAGAATGGAGAATGGTGGAACCAGAAAAGGACTCAAGAAAGGAGAACAAATGGTTCCCATCATCGAACCTTATAAAATTATATTCTTTCCTCCACCCGAGTGAAGAGCAGTGTAGACACACAATTCACAACATTAAATAACACCCGAGGTAATATTCTGCCTTGAATTAAACAAAATGGTATTGACATACAACATCCTTAAAGGCTAAACCTTGATAGGGCTGCTAAGAGGGATAAAACTTTATTTTACAGGTTCCATGAAGATCATGGACATGACATTGAGTAGTATTGGGACTTGAAGAAAGAAGTCAAAAGACTCATACAGATCGAAGTACTTAGAATGTTTGTCAAAGACACAAAGAGGAAAAGACCTAGAGATGAAGATCAAGAACTAAGAACAAAAGAATAGTTGGTGTGATCAATGTGATCATGGGAGGAGACCAACCTAGCACATCAAACAGGAAATAGTCACGTTCGAAAATTTTCATCATCAGTACACATCAAAACCTCCCAACAGTTACATTTGGCCTAGAAGATGAAGAACACATTGATGCCCTTAACAATGACGCTTTAGTTGCGTGCGGTGTCCTAAATGAATACCTTATTAAAAGATTACAAATTGATAAGGGAGCGTGGCTAATGCTATCACAAAACAAGCCTACAAGGTGATAGGGGGAACACTGATGGACCTTAGAACAGCATACAAACTGCTTATAGTGTTAGGCAAAAAACAGTTATAATCTATCACGACAACTTACTTAATGGTAGAAATGATGGATGAAAGATCTGAAATAACATCAACAATAAGAACTTTGTTCTATGTCATCAATGAAGAGTTTCCTTACAATAAAAATTCTTGGAAGACCTTATCTCTTTGAAACGGGTGCAGTATAGAGTATAAGATGCCTCACTGTGAAAATATTGACACCTAAAGAACCAGTAACCGTAAGGGAATATGGATGTCTAAGGGAATATAGAGTATAAGATGTCTTACTAAAAGATGATGAATGAATACAACCATATAGCCTTGCAAAAAGAAGGATTGTTGAAGACTAAATAAGTGAATCCAGAATAGCGAGAACAAACAAAACTAGTTGGTAAGTTAATTGAACTTAAAGTTTCAACTGACAAAATAGTCAAATATGGTGTAGATATGAGTCAGTTAGCAACTGAATGACTAACCCACATCATTCTGGGGAATATGGAGATATTCGCCTCCAAATCAGAAGAGATATTGGGAATCCATCCTTCGATAGCATGTCATAGACTAAATGTAGGCCCCATGGCGAAGCCCATCAAATAAAAGAAGAGGTGATTCTCCCCTGAAAGATAGAAAGCCATTGGAGAGGAAGTAGCTAAACTTTAAAATGTGTGTGTTATTAGGAAAGTAAAATATCATGACTGGGTGTCAAATGTTGTAATGGTTAAGAAACTAAGCAATAAATGAAGGATATGCATCGACTTCAAGGACTTGAACAGGGCGTGTCCTAAAGATTGTTACCTGCTGCCAAAAATTTACCAGCTAGTAGACTTCATGGCTTGCTTTTCAAGATGCAGTTACTTAGATGCAGTTTAAGGATACCATTAAATATTGATGCACCCAGAGGACGAAAAGATGACTTCTTTCATAACGGATCAGGGTACTTATTACTACACTAAAATACCTTTTGGCCTCAAGAATGCATGCATAACATACCAAAGATTAATGAACTATATGTTCCAAGATAAAATTGGTAACAATGTAGAGGTATATATTGGTGATATTATTGTAAAAAGAAAAATTGACGAAGCCTATGCAAACAATTTGCGAGAAATTTTTAATATTTTGAATAGGTATGGAATGAAATTAAATGCAGAGAAGTGCACCATTGGAGTAAAGGCAGATAAGTTCTTAGGGTTCATGATTTTCGAACAAGGCATCAAGGCGAACCTTGAAATGATCCAAGCCATCTTGGATATGAAGGTGCCAAGCACAATCAATAAAGTCCATAAGCTGAATGGCAGAATCACAACATTCAGACGCTTCATATCCTGCTTAGCCAAAAGATGCCTTCTTTTTTATAGGAGCCTAAAGAATGTGAAACACTTCAATTGTCGAAAGGCTGACAAATAATATTTGAGGAACTCAAGGTATTCCTTACCTCTTCACCTCTTTTAAGCCAACCCGAAGCCGGTGAAATGCTTTACATTTATCTGGTAACTAGGCAAGAGACATTAGCCTCAGTTCTAATTTGAGAAGAAAATGATGAACAATATCATATTTACTACATTAGCAAAGTCCCTTATGGAGTCGAGATAAGGTATCCCGGGTTAGAAAAGCTTGTTATGGCCTTGGTAACTTCAACAACAAAGTTAAGACACTATTTCCAAGCACACACCATTATAGTTCGAACAAATCAATCGTTAAGGAAAGTCCTACAAAGGCCAAATACTTCTGGACAATTGGTACAATGGGCACTTCAAGATGCGACATTAGGCATGAACCTAGGATGACCTTGAAGGCCCATCGTCTTACTGACTTTGTCATGAAGATGACAGATGATGACCAGCCCAATACTTCGCTAAGAGATACTTGTACTTTGTATGTGGATGACGTATTTAAAGAACATAGCGTAAGAGCAGGAGCAAAAATAAGAGTCGTGCTTCAAAGTTAGGATAAAATAAAGATTATATATGTTGTTGCCTTGAATTTCAATGCTACTAATAATGTTATAGAGTATGAGGCTTTGACAACCAAGCTAAATTTAGCCCTTGAAGTAAAAGGAGAAGATTTGCAGGTGTTCAATGACTCTATGTTAGTTGCTAACCAAATTACATGGGACTTTCAAGCCAATGATGAAAATCTAGCTAGATACCTGAAGAAGTGTCAGTCACTACTTAACAAACTCACATAAAAAGAAGGAGCATGACAAGTTACTCAGATCCCTAAGGAGGAGAACAAGGAAGCAAACAACATAGTCAAAGCAACGGCTGAATGATAAGAGCCATTCCATAACTTCCTACTTAAATAGGAATGATAATAACCCATCATAAATGAATAAGAGATCCTCAACATCGCAGAACCAAATGCCTGGATGACACCGATCATCTAGTACCTTGACAAGGGAGAATTACCAAAAAATAGAACGAAAGCCTTAAAAGTGTAAAGAAGGGTTGCCAAATACTCATATCATGATGGAATACTCTTCAGAACATTAGCCACACACCCTTGAAAGAAATATGTCTCTAAGGAGGAAGGTAATTATGTTCTTCGAGAGATTTATGAAGGTATTTATGGCACTTATAAAGGATCGTATACTATGACCCATAAAGCTTTACTTCAAGGGTTTTATTAGCCAATGGTTAAAAAAGATGTAGAAGAATTTGTATGTACTTGTGAACAGTGTCAAAAACATGATAGGATCTCAAAAGTCCTAACAGTTTAACAAATTACATCACCAGCCCCTAGTCATTCATCATTTGGAGAATGGATGTTCTTGGTACTTTTCCCCTAGTAACAGGACAAAATAAGCTCATCATCGTCACCATTGATTACTTTACCAAGTGGATAAAGGCTTAAGCAGTCACCACTATCACTACATAGAAGGTAGAGAATTTTTTCTAGAAAGAATAATTTACAGGTTCGACATCTCCAACACACTTATCACAAACAATGACAAGCAATTTGATTGTGATAGCTTTAGGCAATTTTGCAAGAATATTCACATTAATCTAAGGTTTACTTTATTGCCCATCCCCAAACGAATGGGTAAACGAAGTCACCAATAGGATGATCTTCATGGACTAAAGAAGAGACTTAATGAAGCCAAAGGAAACTGCGTTGAACAACTAACTCACTATCTCGATGTACTGAATGACCCCGAGAAGGGCCATAGAGAATCACCCTTCAACTTAGCTTATGGCATGGAAGCAGTGGTTCCAGTAAAGATCAAAATGAGTAGTCTTAGAGTTCCCAACATGTTGATCCAAAGGCTAACAATGAAGGAGTTAAATTACACATTGACTTATTTGAAGAGCGAAGAGAGCAAGTAGTCGTTCATACAACAACATACAAAGCGAAGGTTGTTTCATACCACAACAGGAGAGTTCACCAAAGATCTTTTTAGAAATGTGATCTTGTACTTAGGAAAGCTAAAAGAGGCAAAGGAGATGCTAGGGTAGGAAAACTGAAGGCTAATTAGGAAGGCCATACCTGGTAAAAAATGTGACAAGAAATGGTGCATACTCGTTAGCAACATTAAAAGGAAAAATGATTCCTAGATTTTGGAATGTAGACAATCTTCGCAAGTACTATCAATAAAAAGCTATTTAAGTACATCTTAAGCATAAAGGGTCTAGCCCCCTTAAAAGGCCATAACATTCATCATCTTTATGAAAGGGTTCAGTTCACCTAATAAAAACATAAATTCTATTGCATAAAGGGTTCGACCCTTTTAAAAGGCCAAGTGTTCGGTTCACCTAACAAAACCATAATTTTACTAAATAAAGGGTTTGCCTCTCCCAATAAAGCCATAAATTCTACTAAGTGAAAATTTAAAATCACTTTGAACATATAGATTTGGCTAATCTAAACGACTATAATGAAAGGGGAAATGGATTTCGCTCTCCCCCCTAAAGCCATAAAACATTTGTTATGATTAAAGACGTCTAAAAGTAGTTCATGGGTATGATAAGGATAAATCCCTCATTGTATGATCAGCGTTATAAGGGTCCAGTTATGAAGTCGTTCCATCTTAATATAAAGTAAGAAATTTTTTTAAGTTTTACACTAGTATTACTTATTACTTAAGTTGTGTATCAACTAAACACTTTTAAGAATCTTATACCTAGTCTTTGTCAAATACTTGAACTTAGAGCTTTTGAAGGTTTCACACTTAGTCATTTCAAGTTCAACATATACAGCTAAGGGTATACTTGTTCACAATTATAAATCTACAAGCTTTTCAACCTAATGTTTGATCGCCATAAAAGGACTAAGTATAAGTTGTAAAGCATAAGTATATAAGCTTATATATGTTATTACTTGTTCTTTCATTGTGTATTATGAGAAAACAGTAAAGTAAATAAAGAATGGAGACAAAATTCTTTATTGTAAAAATTATTTGTTACAAAAGGGATTATAGAATATAATTAGAAGCACAATTATTTTGATGAAGAGGGAGGAGGATCTGCAACAACTGGTGTTTTCTTAGGGGCCATTAGAAGGAGAGTCTTCTTTATTTGACTATTCCTTCGAAGCAGGAGATTCCTCCAGATCTACCACCTCTTAGGAATTTTTAGACCTACGATTAGAAGAGGAAATAGAGGGAACAACAACAACCTCTTTAGAAGCAGTAGCACACTATACACCCTCTTTAGGAATGACTGGTAGAGGAATCGATCTTGCCATTGCAAGCAAGGTTGCATCTAGTCTGCCACTAGAAGTTGATGGCCCCTCGGGTCCTGAAACAATCGCCACCTTCGCCATATGAGCCTTCTCTTTTAGTTGGAATTTAATAGTGGGATATGGAGTAGCAAAAGTCGATTTCTCATCATTATCTCTTCGAACTCTAGCAACACATCCTTCATAAATTTTTTTCTAAGTCTATGCACTTCAGCTTGGTGAGGTCCACCCAAGGGTGATCTTATTCCAAGACCCTCTTCATAGTCTATCCATAAGTTGTCAAGACCAAAGAGAGTAAGGCAAATGTTTTTGCCTCCCTAGCCTTGCCAGAATCAATGGCACTCTCCACCCTATTGTGCAAACTTGGTATGGTAGAGCAAGCAATCTTCAACTGACTGCATTTTTTCTCTAATAGCTCATTTTTATTTGTCAGCTATGTATCCCTTTGTGTCAAGGCCTTATTCAATCTCATCATCGAGAGCCTCTCATTCTTCAAAACTTCAACGTAATTGTGGTGAAGTAAGACCACATCAGATTTGCACTACTCAATTAATTGAGTCATCCTGCCTTGAGCTACTTATTTGAAATTGAAGTAATTACACACAAATTTGCAATAAAGATAATGATAAAACCTAGTCAATACCTACAACAAAAAACTTTTTAATTGTACATCTTCATCTCTAATTCTCCTTCAACACTTGCAGACCTTAAAGCATATATATAGCTTCGGTACACTCCAAATCTTCGAAAGGAATAGTCAAACACTCCTATTTGTTAGGCTGGAGATCGATAAAGTCTAGAAACTTACAGTAAATGGTAAAGGTCTGGACAGTGCCATTGAGGTTGGTCTCCAACCATTTCTTTGAGTTCAGACATTCCACCCCCAAAGCTTGCAAGGCTACAATCTTCTTTTGACCCCCTCACTTATCCTCTAAATTGCTCTCCTCCTCTGTAAAAGGATTTTTCCTCTTCTTCCCCTTATTTTCCTTCTCTACTACTTTGCCTTTGCCTTTGCCTTTATTCTTAGAGGCAGCAGGGGGAGGAGTCTTCTTAGTGGCTGAAGGAGGAAAGAGCTCACAAATCACCACTGGAAGCAACCTTGGAAGAGGATCGGGCAAGCTCTTGCATCGACACACAGAGGAATGGCATCCATAACATTCTCCTCAGCATCCAAATCAACTCGAACATTTTTAAAAAAGTGCATCACATAATATTTAGTAGATATTAGTAAAGTGTAAAGCATAAAAGCAAACATTGTATACATACCCTTGGTTCTCTTTCTCTTAAGATTAGGTCCAGAGGGTTTAGTCTCCTCTTCAGACCAGTCACCACCTTTCAGCTTCCCAATAAGAGACTCAATAGCCTCGTTGCTATTCTAAACAAATTGATGAACATATTTCTTCCAAAAAGGCTGAACCCTGGAACATTCACCGATAATGACAAATAGTAGATTTTCATCATCTTTGCTTATGGAAAGTGGCGGAGCAGAAGGTTTGTTTATAAATTTTAGGGGAAGATTTATGAATTCAAGGGAATGGTAGACGAAAAAAAAATTGTCTAACCAATCCTTTAAGGAAAAAGGAAGGAATAACACAACCTTGATGCCTGTTTTGGCAGTCAAGGCCAAAAACGGTTTGCTAGATCTACAGGTGATGTTGTGAAAATAATGGATGTGTGATGTCACGAGCTTAAGGCCCTTTACTCAACAAATCTCAATAAGTCTACTAAGAATTCTAATGGTGTTCTGGTGAAGTTCGGTTAGGGGAATCAAGTAGGTGATAAGAAAGCTTAGTAAGGCGGGATGGAGGGGAAAATGGAGCCCAACCTCCATTTGTTCTCTATACATGACCATAGTTTTTACGTCAGTACGATCATGAACCCTAAACACAGTCTGACAACATGATAATTGATACCTGTCAGGTATCTCACATTGCTATAAAAAATTATCCAAATCCTTAACAATAATACAACTCTGATACTTCATAAGTTTACCCAATACCTATTCTATAGTTTCACCCATGATTCCCAAAAGAATGAGAAGAAGAAGAAATCGTGAAAATCAAAGAAATAACAATAGAGTACCAAAAGTAGAGGATCGACAAGAATGGCAGAGGAACTAAAGAGAAAGAAAAATTAGCAAGAAAATTCTAATGACAACAAAAGTAAAAAAGAAAAATTGACAACTCCTTATATAGAAGGTGAAATACCTCAACAGTCGTGCCCCTAATAAATGCGAGGACCCAGTGGACGCACCGAGATTCCCAATTAACACAAAAGTTGAAATGACATGACAATTAAAAGGACAAGAGAAACAACAATATTTTAAATATGAACATTACTAGGGCAGACTCAACACCTAGTTGAAAGAAACACCTCACATAAATGCCATAAAATAAGACCTTTTGAGGCTAGTGATAGCGTTTGTCCAATTAAATACCATTAGTTAAGACATGTCCTCAAAATGAAAGGTATTCACCTTTGAAAAAGTGAACATCATGTAACCGAACACCGAACAACGTTAAAAAATTTTCACTAGTAGACAAGAATCGGCAAAAGGTGATTACACTCGCAATATTCGAAAAACGCATATAATGCTATTTAATTTTTTTCCTTTTACTTTTTTTGTTTGCATGTTTTATAGCAATTTTTGCATTTTTACCAATGCCATATAAAATTACATATGTTTCTGAATATAGCATAAGCTATTGAAAATTGAAATTGAGCAGGCTAACCAAAAAGGTTGACAGCATAATGGCACACACTCATATTTGCTTAAATGACTACCAAGACCAATCCTAATCTTCCAACTTTATTAGTCATAGATAGTAGCCACAAAAATCAGGGTCACAAAGTCTGACCCACTAACAACAAATTCCACCATTTCTGATTTAAAATTAAAAAATGGAAAGAAAAAGTATACCTTATCTGGTTCAATGTTCATACTCTTTTTCTCCATTTATAAATTTCTTTTGACCAAAATGCTGGACTTTTTCCCCTTTCATAATTATTTCTGTCTTCTACTGTAATCCTCTTGTTGTTTCCCTTTTTCTCTTTTGTTTTGCAATTCCAACTCAGCATTTCTGTTATACTTTTATATATACATGAGAATGAGACTGCCCATTATCATATTAGACTTTATGATCACTATGGAAAAGTTGTACTTATTTTTGGGCATGTTCCTTTGCATGCTTTTCAGTCTTCTTAGCACCATTGAAGCAGCACAACGAGGGGCACTCATCACCTCCCTACCTGGTTGCAATGGCAACTTCCCATCAAAACACTACTCAGGACAAGTTCAGTTCACACATTCATGCATAATTAAGCAATTTTTCTTCCTTTCTTTCTTTCTTTCTTTCTACTTGGCTGGTGGGTTAGTCCAAGTATACGAATTTTGACCATATTTCATGATGGTAACATGAGTTTGGATTGTATGGTTAATTTGTAGGTATGTGAGTGTAGGAGGCGAAAAGAGGCTTTTCTCCTACTTTGTTGTTTCTGAGAGAAATCCATCAAAGGATCCCCTAGTCTTGTGGCTCAATAGTGGACCTGGTTGCTCTAGCTTCGATGGCTTCGTTTATGAACATGGTATGTGTCTTCTATACTACTGACTTCATTTATATACTTCCACTGCTGACAAATTTCTTTCATTTTCTGCAGGGCCATTCAATTTTCATGCAGGACAGCCAAAAGGAAAGCTACCCAGATTGCATCTCAATCCATATAGCTAGTCCAAGGTTAAAATGAATTCGATTTTCAGTTATTATGAAGTGTTATTATTTCTAAATTTCTAATTTATTATTGCACTAACAAACAATTTACTTAATTAATTTTAGGTTTCAAACATTATTTATCTGGATTCTCCTGCTGGTGTTGGGCTTTCATACTCTACAAATCAAAGTGATTATTTTACTGGACACTTCCAAACTGCTGCTGACACAGTCTTTTCTCCTTCAGGTAATAATTCAGAAATCTGCTTTAATTATCACAGGTTAAAGAGCAAAACAAACTTTATTAATCAACTTTTTTCTTTTTGGCAACTAGTGGTTTGGACTGTATGCAGAGTTTCTTAGCAATCCATTTTATGTTGCTGGAGAGTCTTATGCTGGTGTCTATGTACCCACTCTTGCATCTCAAATAGTGAAAGGCAAGATTGCTCTTGAAATAATAGGTGAATTTCATGGCGATATATACGGTATTGTAGTGTTAATTATAATAATAATCACTCACATTTTAATTGATTAATCTACCAAATTTTATAGCTATCAAATTGGTTTGTAATTAATTTGAGTTTGATCTTCCAGGAATCAAAGCTGGTGCAAAGCCAAAAATCAATTTTAAGGTACTTCAAATTTGGCAAACATAAATGCATGATATATGGTGTAATTAGTTATAAAGTTGATGTGATTTCATGTTAGGGATATATGGTGGGGAATAGGATCACGGACAGAAAATTTGATGGTGGAAATGCTCTGGTCCCTTTTGTACGTGGAATGGGCCTTGTCTCAGAAGATATCTATCAGGTGGGATTATTCAACTCTACTTTATCCATCCTAAATTATGCTAGTGCCACATTTTTAAGCTAATTATATGTGGGTTACAGAAAATTCAAACACATTCATCAATTTGATCAAATTGTATCTTAACTACTACTACTACAGAAATTATGGAAATTTTTTATTTTGCAGGAAGTTCAATCTGTTTGCAAAGGAAATTATGATGAACCTGCAACTGAATGTCGTCAAACCCTTAATAAAGTTGACTTGGTGAGACAAATTATATATATATATATATATACATATATATATATCTGCTCAATTTGCTTTAAAATTATGAATAAAGTGCTTAACATTATTAGGTTTCAACTCATTATATCTTATTTATTCCTCCTTTTTATATTAATTTTATTTTTATTTGATAAAACTACATGGTAAGATAACTTTCTCTCTAATCCATTTACGGAATTTGAATTCAAAATGTTTTATTGATAACATATTCCCCTTTATAACAATTTTTAAACATTGCTAACAATGATTTCAAAATGCTAATACAAAATAGACTACTTGTTAATTAGGCACTTGAGGGGCTAAATATTTATGACATCCTTGAGCCATGCTACCATGACCCAGAATCAAAACCAGGCACTAAAAGCAGTACAAGCTCATTGCCTAGCATCTTCCAGCAACTAGGGAAGACCAAAAAAGAGTATTCCTGTAAGAAAAAGAATGTTTGGGCATTATGGTCACCAGTAAAAGATGGCATTGTCCCATCCTGGCCTCAACTAGCATTGCAAGGCAGTGTTGGATGGATTGTAAGCAATTTTTTCAATTATTTCCTCTTCAAAATTATTTTCCCTTTTGCTTATTAATTATCACCAATTTCTACAGAATGATGAAGTTGCAACCACATGGCTAAATGACCGATTGGTTAGGATAGCTATTCATACACAACAGGTACATTACATATAAATTCTGATCTCAAAATTCCATACTTGAAACTAGGGGAGGCAAAGTTCACTCATATCTATTTACCCATTCATACTCGCCCCTTAAAAATAGAATATGGGTGATATATGAGTAAATTATATTTTAAATGGATATTAAATAGGTCATTATCCACTTTATTCTATTAATATATGAGTGAATATGAGTTGAATAAGGATACCCATTTATCTAATACTCTTTTTTTTTTCTTCCTTACTATAGCTTTAAGAATTTTTATATGGTTTTATGAAAAAAAAATAAATACTGTATCATTATTTATGCAAGTAATGTGAAAAAATTATATTTAAATAAAATATATATTTGAAAGTGAAAATATTTTAAATCTATAATTTAATAAAGTTGTAATTTACAAAAATTTTGAATATTAAACAAAATTTTATTATAAAAAGTGAAAAAATGGAAAAATACAAAAAATACTATATATATATATATATATATATTATCAGGTAAATTCAAGTCAAACAAAATTTAAATAGCAATACGAGGATAAAGACTAACCCAGCCTAATATTATTAAAACTGTTTATAAATGGTTGGATAATTCAGCTCGATAACAGTTCGTCAAGAGCGTCAATCTTTATAAACAAATGATTCCATATTTAATTTAAAATACATTTAACCAATAAATTAACCAAACGATGTATTTAACTCATTTTACACCCTTTGATTGGGAGCAGATTTTATTATTTATACATCATCAGTGATTGCTTGCATAATGGGGGTTTTCTATCTGATTGCTGTCTAGTTTGCGTGGAGATCCAAAAAAAAGTATATATATTTTTATAATATTTCATGATTATTACAAATGAAATAGTGAATGAAAAATATGATTACAATTAAAATAATAAATTTAATATTAATAAAATTATTTTAAAAAAAAACACTCAAAATAAAATATAATAGTAAATGGAGAATTTTCAAAAAATGGCAATGGCTTACAAAACGTAAAATTCATTTGCATAATTATTCAAAACCAAAAATAATAGATATTTTTTATTATTTTATTAATTTTTCTCTTAAAAAATACAGAAATAATTACAAATAATTAATATTTTAAATTTAAATGATAAATAAAAATATATTTAAAGAAATATATTTAATTAAGTTAAAATATTTAGTTTAAATCAATTTAAATTTTAATAGATAAATGAGTGAGTATAGATTAAATAAGATTAAGTGAATATAAACACTAATATAAATAATAAATGAGTCATAAATGGATACAACGGTTATTTATGGCTCTATCCATTTCGACGCTGCTACTCGTATCCACCCTAACCCACCCGCTTTTACCATGTCTACTTGAAGCCTACAATTACTCTGTTTACAGCTTTATATGATTATTGTATAGGAAGCCATCACTGGTTCTTGGGAGTTTTGCAGTGGTAAGTTATATTATGGCCACGATGCTGGAAGTAAGATCCCCTATCACAAAAACTCAACTACACAAGGTTATCGAGCGCTTATTTTCAGTTATGTTACATGATGATAAGAATAATTCAATCATGTGGAAGAAAAAAACGCTCAAAGCCTTGAATAGTAATAATTAGTCAAAAAAAACTAAACACAGTAACTGAAAGATTGTAAAAAAAAAAAATATTATGAAGGGAACTAATAACAACAAAAAGAAATTCAAGAAAATCTCATATCTAAATTAGTTAGCATTATTTGTATTAAAATTATTTTTAAAACAGTAAAATAGTTCGAACTCAAGTCAAAAACTATCTCAGAAAGAAACAAAAATTAATATAGTAAAGCACATTTGGCTAATTAAAATATCTTTTTTCTTGATTTTTTTTATCAGAATAATTCAATCATGTGGAAGAAAAAAGTTCCATTTATGTATACATGATAAGAATCCAATTTCATTAGGTAACTCCAATATAACATAACCACCAAGTTTTTTATTTTTCTATTAATTACGAGAAATATATGCAACCGATGAGTCTTTCAATTTTTGAGATACCAGAGTGTCTCCGATTTATGAGTTTAAATCCCAATTCAAGTCGAATTAATTAAAAATAAACAAGAGAGAGATACTGAATAAATATAATATGCAGAGCTTAAAAACAAGGATAATGTATCATTTTGATGGGACTTTTGTGGGCATATATTATGGGAGTGATGTGCCTTGTGGCGATGTGGGTTCGGAAGAGCCAACATTACAGCCTTGATATATTAATTTTTCAATTTGATTTCGATTGAAATTTGAACTCGAATTCGACATCTTACCGTGCTGAAGTGACCATTCAACTAAAAGCTTATTGGTTAAGCCTAAGTATTTCTGGAAAAGACTTTGGTGTGGGAGACGGGACTAATGCACCTTCTTCCACTTATGATGGCAATCTGTTTGCATGTAGGATATTCAGTTTTGTGTGGGCTCTGAGCACTACTTTATGTCGTTTACAGATGATTTGTAAGGAAGAGTTTCAATTTTCAGTCATGTCTCTTGCTAACTTATTGTGCAAGTAATTCAGTGACCAAGAATTTACGCATAATGGGTGGATTATTATTTGCAAACCCACCACCAATGTTCTATCATATAGGAGCTCAACATGGTCATGGCCATGGATAAGCTGAATATCTTTTTGGGTATTTCCTTGTGCATGACTTTGAGTTTGGCCTTCATTGAAGCATCTCCTAAAGGTTTACTCGTCACCCACTTACTGGTTTAGCGGCACTTACCCATCAAAACACTAATCAGGGCATGTGTTAATGTGAGTTTTGCTACTTATATATCATTTTTAAATTGTATGCACTATCTATATGAGCTTCGACCAGACGAATCTTTTCTACTACTTCGTTGTTTCAGAAAGAAGCCCATCAAATGACCCTGAAGTTATATAGCTCCGTGGTATACCTGGCTGCTCCAGTGATATTGCAGAAGATTATCACAGATGAAAATCAATATTCTAACAGTCTGTTGATTCGTGCATGAATACTGGACTAACAGGCAACAAACTTCATTGATTTAATAGAATACCGAAATTTGGAAAAAAAAAAAAAAAAAGAGATACTTTTGTCTCTTAGAAAATTTTATTAACACTGAAAACTGTTGTTACCACCCTAAAACTTACATATAAGTAGGGAGCACGAATTCAAGTCTAACTAAGACAGAAAATTTAAAAAAAGCAAAATATTTCAAAAATGAAAAGTTTCAAACTAATGATACTACTACTTAATAATATTAAGTAATACAATTAAAAAGCCAAAAATAGAAGCAAAAAAGATTTGCCTATCAAAGTCATTAATAAAATAAATTTTCCTAAAATGATAAAAATGCAAATTCGAGAACCTAATTGATAGAATTTGGCGAAAAAGTAGGTGCGCCACGACGGAATACACATATGTCTTCCTATTCCTTTTCTTGTTTTTTGGTTGGGTGATCAATTTTGAATCCATGCACAAGAAGGTAACCCTAAAGGACCAATGTTTGCATTAATTTTCAATTTTCAACAGTACAGTCCTGAGCTGCACTAACCAATTTCTGTTTCAATGCTGCATCAGGATTTTTAGTTATATTCTGAATTTTATATATATATATATATATATATTCCTAATATAATTAGAAATCCTGTTGCAGCATTGAAACCGAAATTCTGTTCCTAATATAATTAGAAACCCTGATGCAGCCTTGAAACCGAAATTCTGAATTCTGAATATATATATATATATATATATATATATATATATATATAAGGTTTTCCATCTTAATATAAACAAAAATATAAGTTTTAATTGTCGTTTCTATGTCACTGTTTTTTCAAATTTTTTAATTATTATTTTAGCTAATTTCTAGTTTTTTTTTTTTTTAATGAAGTAGCCGAACTTCTTATGGTGTCAACTAAAACTAAGATAACCATATTTCCTATAATGTACACTAAAATTAAAATAGCAAATCTCCTTTGTTATAGCTTTATGTATATACATATTATTTACAATTGTCTATTAACTTTATCTTTAATTATGAAATATTTAATATTACTTAATTGATTGATTGTTAAAAATTATTTCATTTAAATTTAATAAATTTTCTCTTAAAATTATATCATATAAGAGTGAAGTTATGAATCAATTAGATAATCTTTTGTTATAACTATCTTCAGATATAATTATAAATTTTGAGAAATTTATTTTATTATTTTTTTTTACTTGACAATAATTGTTTATAAAATAATAATTATTTATTTAATAAAAATAAATATTAGATTTATTTTAAAAATTATTATTATAATCATATTGCACAATGTGTGGATTTGCGACTAGTATTATATTATTAGTATAATTATTTGACAAATAATAAACACTTATCTAAAACTAAATTTGAATCACGATGAATTATATATATTAATTATATTTGTTGACTTTAAGTAAATTATTTTATAAAATAAACTTATATTGAGTCATATTGATGTATTTATGTGCTTCAACATTCTATTTTGAGTAATTATCATATCACGCTCAATTCATAAAAAAGAATTGGAGGGCTAATAATATCGTTAAAAATTTGTAATTATATTCAGAATTTCAAGATCACACATAATGATTTTATTTTTCTCCATGTACAACGTAGCATTTTTTTTATTAATTAACTTTGATTCTAACTTGATTTCGTATTCACCATCCTAAAAATATTTTTTAAAATAAATGAATAATAAATAATTAGATTCAAAATATTAGTCTTAAGAAAAATTTCAAAATCGGAATCAAAATCATTATATATCTAAACATGATAGATAACATGAATCCGATTGAAAAAATGATCCAATCCAAAATAATTGGAACAAATTATTTGCTAACTCTTAGCTGTATATTTTGCCGTTTATGTGGAACTTGCATCCTTGTTTGATGCACATGACAAATTACATTTTGTTTCATTTTTCTTCTTCATTTGCTCACATTCGATTTTGTCGCATCTCTTTTTTCAATTCGATAGATTTGATGGCCAACTATTATTGTGGCTAAGAAAACAAGAACATATCATATGGTGATGGAAAAAAGTAAACTGTAGTACATGTTCTGGGTTGTGTCCTTAGTTTGCTTGCTTTTGATCAAATTTGCGCCCATTGTTATTGAAGCGGCTTCCCAAGAAGCTCTCATCACACACATTCCTGGCTTCAATGGAACTTTCCCTTGAAAACAATATGGAGGGTACATGCATAACTTTTTTTTTTTTAGTTATTAGATATAGTTTTGGTAATAACATTGTGGAATTAGTTTTGTGTAGCTATGTAAACTTTGATGAGAAGAATCTGTTCTACTATTTCATGGAGTCGGAAAGAAACACATCAGAAGATGCTGTGGTTTTATGGCTCAATGGAGGACCTGGTTGCTCTAGGTTTGATGGATTTATCTATGAACATGGTATGGAATCAAATGCAATAAACTCTCGAAATATTTAATTAGCTAGCAGCAACCTCATCTCAAAGTTTCTATCAATTGCAGGGCCATTCAATTATGAAGAAAGAAACCCAAAAGGAAGCCTCCCAATATTGCATCTCAATCCATATAGGTGGTCCAAGGTTACTAAATTTTTTGTTTCTGTTATATTTATCACTCATAAATATACATTTACGGGGAGTGTCCGTCTAGCTAAAATGTTTTGGTGTTTTGTTTGATCCTACTGCGACATAAGTTTTTACAAAGTTTTTCAGGTGACTTAGTTTCTGTTCAAGTTAAAATTAAATTATTAGCTCATCTGAAACATGTGATTTTAGTGCATTATGCAATTATAAATTATGAAAGTTTCGAGTTCAAGTTTTGTGAATATAAAATTTAGGAGAGTTTGTTCATTCAACTTGAATCTGGATTGATTTCATACTAACTGAACGTGAGTTTGATCAAGTGGTCAAATCAAAAATTATGAAACACATCTCAAATTGTGGAAAGTGAACCTCATACTCAAATAATTAAATGAGCTTGTTGAATTAATTAGAGGCTATAGGTGATCTAAACATTTATGACATTCTGGAGCCATGTTACCATGACCCAAACGCATGTCGAAATGGGAAAGGAAATACAAGCTTGCCGTTAAGTTTCCAGCAATTAGGAGTAACAGAAAAACCTCTTAAGGTGAGAAAGAGAATGGTTGGCCGTGCTTTTCCTCTTCGAGGCAAGCTTCAGCCCTGTACCTTGTGGCCTGAACTTGCTGAAGATGGCGGTGTAATGTGCTTTGTAAGTTCTCTTCTTCTTCTTTATTATTTATACACTAAATTTTCCGTGCGTTTATTTACTGTTTTAATTTGTTGAATCTTAATTTAAGATATTAGAGACTAAAACATAGCACATGCCTTATATAATTTTTTTTCTCTCATTGTTTAATGAGGAGTGCTAGTTACTTCTCTTCATTGCATTCTATTTACCTTCTCCTTATTTATTTCCTTTTCACTCCTCAAAATCGCATGATTATTGATGAAATTAGAATTTTTCAACTACAGGATGATGAAGTTGCGACTTCATGACTAAATGATGAATCGGTTAGGGCAGCAATTCATGCTTAGCCGGTAAATGTCTCAAATATCATTGAGTTTTAGTTCTTAATTTCTTTCTTCAAAATTTTGCTAATTAAGGGTTTATGTCATTTTAGTTATAATTATTTTTCTTTATGGATACATATATAAACCTCAGAAATCTTTTGCTGTCTCTTGGGAGTTATGCACCAGTAGAATAACCTATTCAAGGTTTAGTTCTGGAAGTATGCTTCCTTACCACAAGAACCTGACTGCCCAAGGATATCGAGCACTCATATACAGGTAATGTTCAAACTCGTAACCTCACATCTCTAAAACGATACCAGTATAGTACTACTAAAATCAGGCTTTCTTGAAAATGAAATTTATAAATCCGCTGTTTCAATATTTGGAAAAAAACCCAATAAAAAAAACTATAATTCTTGTTATTTTACTTGGTTATGATCTGCAGTGGAGACCATGATATGTGCGTGCCTTTCACTGGGACTCAGGCATGGACACGATCACTTGGATACAAGATAGTTGATGAATGGAGACCACGGATCTCTAACAATCAAATTGCTGGGTGTGTGTGCGTGTGCGTGTGTGTATATATATATATACATTAACCCAATTAACAAAATACACATATGTTTTGGGATATGATCATACGTTTCTTGCAGGTACTTACAAGGATGTGATTGCAACCTCACCTTTCTAACCATAAAGATTTGTAGTTCTCCCATCACATAAGATAAATTATTGTGCTTAATCTCATCCTAATGGTTGGAAAATACGAATTTGATGCCTAATCAAAATTGACAATATTGCAGGGTGCGGGGCATGCAGTGCCTGAATACAAGCCAAGAGAATCGTTGGACTTCTATAGCCGTTGGTTGGATAGAAAACAAATATAATTGAGTGGCAGAAACTGGTTTTCACTGAAACATTGTCATTTTTTACTCTTTTCTTTTCTAAAAGATGAAAGAAAATTTAATATAATGTGTCTTTTGTACTAGAAAGAAATCAGATTGAATAAATTTATATTTCATTTATGTTCCATAAGTTCAAATATTTTTTAGTTTGATTTGATTCGCAATCGCTTGACCTGTAACTCCTAATTCAATAGTTTGATTATAAGTATATAAAATTATTCTATCCATCAAATTACCATTTTCTTTATTAATACTCTTCTTCCAATTTTTTCCTCTTGTTTTCTTCTTTTTGTTGGGTTACTTTTCCCTTTGTTTTCTTTATACAATGCAGAGCAAACATTAAAAATTAACCTTTTGTGAATGTTATCCACAATGAATGTAAGTGAGAGTATAATTTACAATGTGGCCAAAGGCCAATTCTGAAACAAGGATTAGTGGTACAGTGATCCAATAAATCTAGTATATATATATATGTGTGTGTGTGTGTGGTCCTCGTCCACTCCAAGAAAGGAGTTTATCTATTTGATTCCAAAATTTCTATGCTGGCAACCTTAATGTAGATAAATTTCATCCTCTTTTCTTTCTTTTTTTTTTCCCCTACTTTAAGACTCTGTTTTGTTTTATGGTATCTATTTTCAGTATTTTTTTTATTTGATGGATTTAGAAAAATTGATAAACGGCAAATATTTTTCTAATTATAAGAAAAATTAAATTATTTTTCGGATTTCAACAAACTCATCTAAATAAAAAAAAAATAAATCATATATAAACATATATTTATAATCATTGATCATCCTTAATTACTAACACTTATCACTAAATATTGTCGGCCAATAGTAGTCACCAATAATAGGTGAAACCCACAAAAATTTTTATTTTTAATATTTTTTCTTATATTAAATAATAAATAATATAAATATAAAATAATTATAGTCTAAATTTTATTATAATCTTATAAACAAAAGAAAATTAATATTTTTTTATTGTGTATTACAAACATACACCAAAAATACGTTATTGAAAAAATATTTTTTTCAGAAAATATTTTTCAATATTTTTTGAAAATAAATTATTTTCTGTGAAATAAATGGAGCCTAAATTTCTCTTATTTACAATACTTAAAAGACTTTATTGAGTTTTATAATTAATGTTAGCTCAATTTTTTTTCACTTTAATTATTTTTTCATATTTTCTTAACTTTCTTTACTAAATTTTCTGCCTCTTTAGATCTATTAATTTCTTTTTTAGTTCTATTAGGTATAGAGTTATATTATATCTTTTAATGAAATTTTAATTTTTTTTGTTGAGATTTTTAATTTCTTAATAAAATTTTTAGTTTTTAGTTTCAGATTTACTATTATTGATATATTTTAATATTCTTTGTTCTACTTTCTAAAGTGTCTTTATTAGAATTGTTCTATATTTTTAAATTGTTTTATATTTTTAATTACTGAAATTGTTTTTTTATTCTAAAAAAATTCTATGCTGGCATAGGTTGCGACTTCCAAATTTTTTATCATTCAAATTGATCAAGTTCAACAGTAGATCACAGTTCTTTTTTCAAATAAAACATTAACTTCTAGAATAACAGTCCATATTCAGAAATTAATAATTTGATGCTTTTTTTTTTTTTGCTGAAAGGGATGTAATATTTGTGTTTCTTGTAAAAGAAATATAGCTTGAGGATGGACTGGGATGAAATTTAACGTCTTGTCTAGAGTGGCAAACGGATTGTGTCATTTTCAGATTTGGATATTTTCTTATTTTACTCGAGTGTTGAGTTATCTATGAGTGTATATACAGAAAATTTTGCATTTATCCTTAGAAATAAAGGTGATATTTTTTACTCAATCCAAAACTTTATTCGAATATGATCTAATGAAGAAGCAAATCTAAAAATGATAGAAAATTTTTGAGTCAAATCCAAACTGAAGATTAATCGCAATTGGCAGATTGATTCAAATAATATGATTTAAATTATTAAAGTATTTAAATTTTATTGAAAACTATGAAATATTTTTATTTTAATTCTATATAAATTTAAGTCAATTGTTTGTCTTCTTATGTACAGTCAATTATATTTAACTTATTAAGTATTTATATAAAAATAAAAAATTTCAATCAAATTCTGTTTATATAAATCTATTTAATTAAAAAATAATTATAAAAAAATTATTTGTTCTTTATAAAGTACTAGAAAATGTCATATAAATAGTAAAAAAATTCAAATACACGTTTTAAAAATATACTAAAATGAACAGAAATATTATTATTAAAGATAAATATAATATCAGATTTGAAATCATTTTTGTATGTAAATTCAGTGGGTGACTTGAGTTCACTCAAAATTCGAAGGATCTGACCTTATTCGAAAACATCTCGACGTAATCTATTTGTCACCTCTACTTAAAAATAATATTTCGGGTAGGGTCCAATAATTTATTATTCACTTTTTTGGATATACTTTTTAAAATGTTTATTTAGATTTTTATTATTTATGTAATATTTTTTATAATTTATTTTAAAAATTTTTTTTTAATCAGGTAAACTTTATATAAACAAAACTTAATTAAAATTTTTATTTATGTTGACTTGTAGGTCGGGTTAGGATCAAATCAGATTTGATATGAAAATTTTGAGTCATTTCAAATTTTTTTATGAATTAAGTCAGATTCAAATTAATTTTTTTAGGCGAGTTAGTCAAATTGAGTTACTAATATTATCTTTACTGCCTACAGAATATTGTTTGTTGAATTTAGTCCCGTCTATCAAATTGAAGGATGCTAGTACCTGTATTGTTCTTGAATGAAAAATTCCAATAAAAAAATTTTGTTTTAATATAGAACGAACCAATCACATGTATGTTATATGTGGACGATAACTAGGAACTAAAACAGCAGTCAACCAAAATGAAATAATGATAGATGAAGTATTAGAATTTATAGACCATAACAATCTGATTGCATCAATAATGCAGATTCAAATTTTATGACTTCTGGATTTAAAAATTTCAGTCAAATACTTGAAGATGATGAGATAAGAGACAATGATGATGATGTATTTACTATCATGAGTAAATTAGTTGGCAAAACCCTTTGTATTTTTTAATTAATTCATCCATTAATTGAAACTATATCAGAAAGGGATTAATCAGATGTTAACATTTCAAAAAATAATAATAATTAAATGTTAAATCTTTAAAGTACAATCCAAAAAATTGAACGAGCCAAACCAGTTAATATTCCAAAAAAAAGAAAGAAACAGATTGATACATCCAAAAGTTCAATTTATCCATCGATTGTGATTGTATGACCAAAAAAACTCTCCCCCATATCCTGATACTAAGCAAATAAAATGAAAATAAAATTGTAGCTGGGAGCATGTCTTTAAATAATAATAATAATAATAATAATAAAGAAAAGCCCAAAAAAAAAAATCAATCGAAAAGGCCGTAGTCCAATGTTCTTTTTGAAAGGGAGCTGTGAGTATGCCAAGTCATGTGGTAGTTTCATAATATTTTGTCGAGAGTGGCACACGGATTATGGCGTTTTGTGGATCTGGAGATATTTTTAGGTTGGATTCATTCAAGTCCATCAAGTTTCTAGTTACTTCTTATCCGTAAAAAGTAAATATGACAATTTCTAATTTGATCCGAAAATAGATCTGAACCAGATCTGATATAGAAGAAAATTTAAAATTATATAAAAAAAAATCAGGCCAAATATGATCCAAGGGTTGATCTCAATTGGCTAGATCTTGATCCTATCCATAGATGGATTCAAATAATTTGATTTAAATTATCAAAAATATTTAAATTTTATTTAAAGACTAAAAAATATATATATTTTTTAATTTTATATGAACTTAATTCAACTATTTATTTGCTTAAAAAATATATTATATGTAACTTATTAAGTATTTATATAAAATCTACTTGATTAAAAAATAATTTTTTAAAGAAACTTACTTTTTTTAGTAAATTATGAAAAAATTATATAAATAATAAAGAATTCAAATAAACATTTTTAAAATATGCTAAAAATGAATAATAAATTACTCGAACCAAAATATTTTTTGTAAGGGTAAATAAAAAATTAGATCCAAAATCATTTTTGTACGTAAATTTGATAAATGACTCGAGCTCACGCAAAATTCAAAAGACTTTACTTGATTTGAAGACATCCCAACTCAATATATTTGCCACCCTCTACTTAAAAATAATACATAGGGTAAGATCATATAATTTATTATTCACTTTTTTAAATATATTTTTCAAATGTGTATTTGAAATCTTTATTATTTGCACGAGATTTTCTCATAATTTATTAAAAAAATGATAATTTTTTATAAGTATTTTCTAATTAGATAGATTTTATATAATTAAAATTTTTATTTTTATTTAAATACTTAATAAAACAAATGACTATTATTAAATTTTTATAGAATTGAAAATAGAGAAAATATTTTTTTTAACTTCAAACAAATTCAAATTGATTTGCAGAGTAGATCAAGATCAAGTCAATTACGGTTGACTTGTGGATCGGGTTAGGATCCGATTGGATTTAATTCCAAAATTTGGAGCCATTTCAAATTTTTTTTAGATTAGGATGATTTTGAGTCAATTTTTTTTGGCAACTTATTTTCAAATCGAATCAGTAACCATCACTGCTAATCTTATCTGTATTGACTGCCGACTGGAATGAAATTGAATGTCTTGCCTTTACTGCCTACAGAATATTGTTTCTAGAGTTTAGCCCCGTCTATATCACTCATCAAATTGAAGAATCCTAGTACTTGTACCGTTCTCCAATGAAAAAAAAATTGTTTTACTATGGAACGAACCTATCATAAACATGTGATATGTGGACGATATCTAGGAAATAAAATAGAAGTCAACCAAAATGAAATAATGATAGATGAAGGATTATAGAGACCATAACTATCTCATTGCATCAATAATGCAGTGGTGGAAATTTTATTTTGTACTGAGATTATGAGTTCAAATTTTATCATTTATGGATTTAAAGAATTTCAGTAAAATACTTGAAGATTATGAGATAAGAGACATTGAAGATGATGTAATTACTATCATGAGTAAATTAATTGGCAAAACCCTTGGTACTATATTTTTTATTGTAAGTGATCTTAACGGCACTCTTTATATATAAACTAATCACAAGTTGGGCGAATTGTAATGTAAACATTTTCTATAAAAATGTTGAATCTAAGAACGTAATCAGTCCAGCCTTTTCTGATTCACATGGCAAGGAAGCCCTTATAAGAGCCTATAGAATGTGTCGCTTCTTCTATAAAAGCAGTTTCTTATGTCCCGTGGGAGTTTGGTTTTAGCAAATACTTAGCACGAACAATACCAGAAGTCAAAGCCCAATGGCATGATAATTCACAAGTAGTTGATATCATCAAGACAGAAGACATAAATAAAATATGAAAGGACAAAAGATACAAAGATTGAGAACTTAACAGCACCAACAACACCAGAAGTAAAAATCATACACATCTTCCACTGCTATCTTCACATCTTCAATAATAGCAGTAGGTATATCACTTGAAAATCCCATTTTTGCACATAAAACGGATCCATCTTGTTGAATTTGACTCCTACCCAGGGGTGTATATGAAGAGAACTAACAGTTATTTATTTGTTACAAATAAAGGCCAGATTAACAGCATGCCAAACCATGCCAAATGCAAATGCAAATAAGGGAGCCAACAAGACATAACAGTTGTAAACAATGCAATGTAAGGGCTGAACAAAAGCTTTCACAAGGAGTTGCCACATCAGCCTTCAATTCTCTCTTTGATTTAGCTTTATGTATATATATTAGATTAGTGATTTTAATGCTTTTAAAAAAATTTATTCGTCAAGAGATCTAATCAATAAATAATAAGCAAACTCTTTTAATCAAGTGAACTACCAATTCCTATGGTTGTTGATTAACTTAACTAAACGAATCAAAAAGATCGCTTTGAAGGGCATTAATCAGATGTTAATATCCCAAAAAAAAAAAAGAATGAAAATGTTAAAACCCAAACATCCTTATCTTACAATAAAAAAAAAAAACTAAACAAATCAAACAGGTTAATGATATTCCTAGTACATAAATGAAAAATTTTTAGATGAACTCAGTTCGTCAACTAAGGTTATGAACTTTCATTATATATCTGACATGTGACATCATTTGTTTAAAATTTATTAAATTAGATATATTAAATACAAGCTATCTATATATAGTTATCTATAATTATTTAGTGCATATGTTTTGCACATGATTGTGTATATATAATTTAATAAATTTTAAACACATAATGCTACATATCAGTTATATAATAGAGGGTTCATAATCCTTGTTGACGAACTTGTTTGACCTAAAACTTTCACGAAATGAAACAGATTGATGTGGGACAAATATCCAAAACTTCAATCTATCCGGTCAATATGACTTTACGTATGACCACAATCTCTCCTTGATATCATGATATTAAGCAAAAATAAATAAATAAATAAAAATGTGATTGGGAGCATATCGTTAAAAAAAAAAAGCCCAAAAAAATCAACCGAAAAAGCTGTACTCCAATATTCTTGTTGAATCCTGCGTAGAAAGAGTTGTGAGCGAGCCAATTTAGTTTCATAACGTTTCACGCCCTAATCTTTTTCGATCTCATGGTTTGTCTTTGCCTGCAGCAGCACCTAGCTGGCATTTCTAGCAATGTCCCTCTTTGTCTGCTCATGCTTTGATAAATTGATGCCCGTAGTAATATAGGCTAAAGGACAAAGTCAAACTCAAAGAGATGAAATATTATTTGGAAGTTTATAAATGGAGTATATGAGAGATACCAAATTCTCTGCAAAAATCTTCCTCATTTTCCTACTCATCAATAATGTAGTGATGATTGGACAAGCCCATTTTAACCAAACTCCATATAATCATGGAATTCAAGGTCATACTTTTCCCTTCCAATTCCTTTCTATACTTTTGTCCTTATCTATATGCATGCATGCCCCAACTTCTTTTTCTTTTCTTTCTTTGTCTTTGACCAAAATAATGAATTTTTATCACTTTCTTTTAGCTTTTTATGTTCACAAAAATAGAATTTATCACCACTCACTTCTCTCTCTCTCTCATGTAGAAGCCCTTTTTGGTGCCATAAATACCCATTTAATGTAAAGGGATAAGAGACATTAACATAAAGAAACCTTGAGGAACTAGCTAGCACTTTGATGATGAGCTCCATGGATAGGTTGAACTTTTTGTGGGGTATAATTCCAATATTTTATATCATTTTGATGAGTTTGGCGTCCACTGAAGCAGCTCCAAAAGGTTCACTCATCACCGCAGTACCTGGTTTTAATGGCAATTTCCTATCCAAACACTACTCTGGGCAAGTCAATCATTAATTCCCTTAAATTCTTTAGCATTATGAATGCATGACTTTTATTTTTTCTTAATTTAATTAAGTTTCCACTGAAGTTGGAACTCAATCATATATCAAGTGTTAATGGTTAATATGGTTTTGTTTAGGTATTTGAGCTTTGACCAGAAGAATCTGTTCTACTACTTCATTGTTTCTGAAAGAAATCCTTCAAAAGATGCTGTTGTTTTATGGCTTAATGGTGGACCTGGCTGCTCTAGCTTCGATGGTTTCGTTTATGAACATGGTACCTACGTGAACATCTTTTCTTTTTCTCGTTTAGGGTCATTTTTCTTTTCTTTTTTGAATATATACCTACCTAGTTTCAACACCATTAATCTCATTCATCAACCATTAATAGTGTATCTAAATAATTAACATTCAATCTTAGATTAAGTAGCGTTTAATCTCTAACACATTTTAAATTTTTCTGGTACCTTAAAGACTCGCAATAAATTACACGCATTATATTTTTTTTAATCATAATTCTTATTATTTCGAATTTGAACTTACTAGAAAACTATGAAAGGATAATTTATTATAAATTTACAAATATCAGAATAAATAAAAGTAATTGGACAATCATATATTAAATACAAAAAGTGAGAAAATTGAAAAGCGGCTTTTTCCTCAAAAGAAAACCAAAAGTAGCTCAAGTGGTTTTATGTAACGCTAAAAGTTTAAGCAAAATAGTGTAAAAATTAGTTATTTAAGAACATGTATGAGACTTTTTTGATATATCATCACTTATATTGGATGATAAAAACTATAATTAAACACAATTTTAAAACAATTAATTAAAATAATTTGTTCTTTCCTCTACATTATATCAGTATCTGTTTTTCATTAGTTCATCTAATTAAAAGTCCATCTCTTGATTTAGAAATAAGTTAATGACAAGATTAATTAATATAATATGGGTTTGCACCAGAACCGCATATTTTGAAGACAAAGACATTTTGGCTTTATCAATCAATTTCATTTTCATTTGATGTATGCGCTTTATCACTAGCACATAATTTTTGACATTTCTTTGTTTATTAATTTATATGGGCCGTTATTTATTTAAAATTTAATGGGAGGCCCTACTTTCACATTATCTACCATAATTTCCTAAAATCCATGTGGGCAACACCCAATTATAGCCCTCATTGCTTTGTGACTAATCAAACATTATTTTCAAATTAGTAATGAAATCATTTTGAAAATAGTAGATCCGTGAGTTTGAGTCTTATTCAAATTCAAATTAATGAAAATTTTACTTTTAATTTGAAACCTTTTGATATAAAATATTTTTTTGATAAAAGTGCACTCAAGCATGTTAATCCTCTTAAGAGCCTTTAAATTATTGAAGGTCCTTCAAGCTAATAATGGAGGAAACCTATAACGTCATATGTATATTGTTAACCTCTCAATAATAGGGCTAAAAAAAAAAATCAATAATAGAGTTAGTTATAAGCAGACAGATTTTGGATCTATTTCTAATTTTTGGGTCTGATTGATTTTAATTCACATTTTTTTAAGTGGATTCAAAATTTTCAAGTTGCTAGTTAGGTCATCAAATTAAGATGCAGAAAAAAATTTATATCAATTTTCAAATTGGGTTGGATTACTTATAATTTTAATTTTTAAATAAAAATTACTATTTTAATTTTTAAAGAAATTTTAAATATTTTAATAATTTGGATTGAGCCATTTGGATAAATAGATGGATAAAGTTATGATTGAATCAAGTTTGACTAAAAACTTTTTGAATTATTTCAAATTCAACTCAATTTTAGATTGTCTTCCAAACTGTATTTAGATCATTTTTGCATATAAATTTAAATTAAAGCTAGTATAGAGGATGAATGGCTAAGGCTTAGAATAGATAAATTCAGATCCAATCTAATACATTTCCAATAAATAAATAAAATAAACTCAATTATATTCTTATAAAAAAATTCAAAAAAAGAGAATTCAAGCCCTATGCTTTAGTTTCACACTATATATATCTTTTATTTAGGAAAAAAAAAGAAGATAATCTAACCGTTCAAATAGTTTCATTTTTATTCTAAGATTTAATTCTTTGTCCAACTCATAATGCTTTATATGATTTTTTATAAAACCGATTTACAGTAAGTTAAAAAAAAATTAAAAATAAGTTATGTATTATGAAGTGTTTCACATATTGGGTTAATAAGAGTCCATAAAATAATTTCTTTCTTTCTTTTTTTTTTTGGATTAATTTGGTTACGTATTAGATTTAAATTCAAAATTTAAAAATAATTCTAATATCAGTTTGATTAAATATGTAATTATAAGATCCCTTACGATCCATAAACTATATTGGAGAAGTTGGCCTATTTGCAACTTTAACTAAAAGCTAGTGAAATCAGGAAGAACATTAAAAATTAAAAATAAAATAAAATACTGGGTAACAAGTTCTTTTAGTTTTGGTTTTAGAGAAGAAAGAAGCAGAAGGTTCAACTACATTTGACTCATGACTGGCTATGTATATATATTACAAGATATTGGACCATTCAAATTACTAACCCAACAATAGCATAAATTCTTTTGCTGTGAAATTCACTTGGATTACTTGTTTATATGTAGGCCCATTCAACTTTCAAGCAGGCCAGCCCAAAGGAAGCCTACCAACATTGCATCTAAATCCATACAGCTGGTCCAAGGTCATATTTACATGCATATATATATATTGCATCTAAATCCATAGAGCTGGTCCAAGGTCATATATATATATATATATACACACGTACGTTTGGGTGAACAGTGAAATAATGTGATCTAATTTAATGATAAATAATAACTTTTATTTAATTCAATATTATCTAATTTTATCTAATTAAATGATGAATAATAACTTTTATCTAATCTAACGATGAATTATTAATTATGACATTATAGTGTAATAACGTAAACGAAATTATAGTATTCACTATATATTTATTATCCTCTACCATGAACTTGTAGATATTATTTTAATTTTTCAATTTATATAGGTTTCAAATATCATTTATTTGGACTCTC
Source organism: Omphalea diandra (assembly GCA_949677035.1). Classification (NCBI taxonomy): domain Eukaryota; kingdom Viridiplantae; phylum Streptophyta; class Magnoliopsida; order Malpighiales; family Euphorbiaceae; genus Omphalea; species Omphalea diandra. The sequence continues at coordinate 20,663 of CATIWR010241836.1, read as the reverse complement.
CATGTGGGGTTGGCCTCTCTTACTCCAAAAACACAAGCAAATACTTGACTGGCGACCAGCAAACTGCAGTTGATACCCATACTTTCCTTCTTAAGGTAAATTTCTTATGTTCAACATTTCTACATAGAATATATATATTTAACTTGTTTTAATTGCAATATATACAGTGGTTTGAACTCTACCCTGAATTTGTTAGCAATCCATTTTATATTTCTGGAGAGTCTTATGCTGGAATTTATGTGCCTACTCTTGCTTCTGAGGTGGTGAAAGGTAAACTACACATTTATGCTTATAACACATATTTTCCAAATTTGTATGTGCAAATTTATTACTTGTTTCTTGTAGGAATCAAAGCTGGGCGAAAACCCATAATCAATTTCGAGGTACATCTATGTTGATTCAAAGATTTTAGTTAATATAGTAAAAATTTTTTGAGTCTAATCAATAATTTGTACGTGTACTTGCAGGGTTACTTGGTGGGTAATGGAGCATCACGTACTCAATTTGATGGCATCAATGCTCTTGTTTCTTTTGCACATGGCATGGCTCTTATCTCAAATGATATTTTTCAGGTGGACAAACATATATATTATTATTCCTCTAATCACATTGGCTGTCATTTGGATTTTCATATAATATAATGCAATTAATTTCTTGCAGGAAATTCAAAATAATTGCAAAGGAAATTACTACGATACCACTGCTAATTGTGATTCAAGCCTTGACAAACTAGACAGAGTAAGATAGTTAATTGTCGTAATGCAGAAAATTAAGAATTGAACTCTAATCGATCATTTGCAATGTCTAACTATAAAGCTTTCTTGATTATTAGTCTCTAACGGGACTGAACATTTATGACATACTTGAGCCCTGCTACCATGACCCTGAATCGCAACAAAAAACTAAAGCAAACTCAAGTTTGCCTGTTAGCTTCCAGCAATTAGGGGTTACAAACAGGCCTCTCAAGGTGAGAAAGAGAATGTTCGGCCGCGCTTGGCCGCTGTGGAGACTAGAGAAAGATGGTAACTTTCCATCGTGGCCTAAACTAGCAGAGCAAGGCAGTGTCTCATGCTTTGTAAGTAATTATGTTCTATCCCTTCTTTTTTATTTTTGCTTATGCTGTAAGAGGTTTGTTTCATCTAGTGCATTCTCTCCAAGCTGATAGATTTGACATCGACATAATAAGAGAATTATCATAACATAAAGTTTGTACTATTATATATGAAGTACGAGAACTTGTATTAAATCACGTTTTTCCATTTCGAAAATGTTTTTACGTCTTTTTATTTTCACGTTTCTCACCTTTTTTTTATAAATTTAAAAATGTCATTTTCTCTTGTCGTTTTCCATATTTCTGTCGTTTCTGTTCACATTTTGTAATAATATAAGATAGACACTAATCATGTCATTCATAACATGCAGAGTGATGAAGTTGCGACTGCATGGCTAAATGATGAATCCGTTAGAAAAGCAATTCATGCTGAGCCAGTAAATGACCTAACCAGTTTTACTTCTCAGTTCAAGAATTTCTCATCAATTAAAGTGCTCATCATTTATCTTAATTATGTGCATAATTCATAATAGATATCAATCGCGGGTCCTTGGGAGCTATGCTCAAGTAGAATAGATTATGAGTTCTTTGTTGGAAGCATGATACCATATCACAAGAACCTAACCATCCAAGGATATAAAGCACTTATATACAGGTATGCATTCTTTAAATAAATAATTTAATAAGTATTTCTTCTTTTTTTTTTTTTTTTTGGGTCTATCTGATTAACTAATTACTTGCAGTGGAGATCATGATATGTGTGTGCCATACACTGGGACTCAAGCATGGACAAGGTCACTTGGATATAAGATTGTTGATGAATGGAGACCATGGATTTCCAATGATCAAGTTGCTGGGTAACTTTTAGCGAATGAATTAACATCAAAATTCTCATTTTGGCCTAATTATTGATCATGAATGCAAGTTTAGGGTCTTAATTATGGACTAATCTTGTTTGTTACAGGTACTTGCAAGCATATGATCACAATCTAACATTTCTGACTATCAAGGTATGTGAAAATACATTTTTTTTTTCTATGCTTATTTAGGTGAATTCTATAATACCATATAATGATATTGTGTAAAATTTAATGATAATTTTATTAAAAATTATCTAAAAATGATAAATAATTACACACACTAATGAAATTATTACCTAAATACTTGAAAATAATACTAATTACAGCATCATAATACAATATCGTATAAGGCACTATAGTGTTGGCCGCTCATTTGACTTGGCTATCTCTTAATTTAATTATTCTACTAAAGGTGATTAATTATATGTTTATGGCAATCTGATGGTGCAGGGTGCAGGGCATACGGTTCCTGAATATAAGCCACAGGAGGCATTGGATTTCTATTGCCGTTGGTTAGATGGGAAAAAAATATAATTATTAATCTAATGGGGAAAACTGCAAATTTTTTTCTTAATGCATGGCATTGCTACTGTTTATCTTCTTGGGTTGTATAATCAACAATGGAAGAAATTGCAGTAGAAGATCATAAATTCTCTTCAACATGAGACTGATCGGATTTGCAGTAGGCACCCGACATCTTCACAAGGCAGGCTGAAAAGCAAGAGAACAACAAGAACAAAGAGGAGTTATGCTTTCATTTCTTTGCTGAGATTCAGTTCCTTCATCTTAAATAAAGTGAAGTTTACCACTGAAAAGGAACTGTTAAGACTAAAGAACCAATGTTTTCCAATAAAACACTTTTAAAAGAGATAAAAACTTGTTTATCTTGACTTGTGAAGTATTGATATTTAAAAAGAGATAAGAACAAAGAGATGGAACTTTCCCTTCAAAACACTATGGAGGGTACGTAGTTTTTTCTGTGGTTTACTTGACTTTGTGAAGTATTGATACATTAGTGTTAGGCATATTTCCTTTATGTATATTGATTGAAATAACTCTATCCGACCCATAACTCAATGCTCTGACTCACAATTCGAAGTGATTTGATCCGAACCAGTTCAAAAAAAAATGTGATTCAAAGTTGATCCACTCAAATCTATTTACTGCGTCTAAATGGTATTGTTGAATTACTTATAGGCTATATAGGGACTAAACATTTATGACATTCTGGAGCCATGCTACCATGGCCCAAATGCATATCGGAATAGAAAAGGAAACACAAGCTTGCCATTAAGTTTCCAGCAATTAGGGATAACAGCCTCAGCCTGGCACCTTGTGCCTAAAGGAAATACAAGTTTGCCATTAAGTTTTCAGCAATTTGGGATACCAGCTTCAGCCTGGTACCTTGTGCCTAAACTTGCTGAAGTCAAATATTTTTTAGTTGATTAGGATTGGATTCAGGTTGAAGTCAATATGGTGTTCGTGGAGAATCCCGTGAAGAGCCAGGACAACATAGCAGGATCTATACATACATATATATATATGGCTTTAACGATCTCCATCACATCCAAGAGAAGGATATGGTAAGTAGTTTGTGTTTACTGACTAGCAATTGATTTGAGGTATCTAATTTATTCACTCTCTATTTTTTGTTATTTTTGCTTTGCATCGTGATCAGGAAGCAAAACAAGTGAAAGTTATTGCAGTTCACCAGATTTCAGTGAGGTCCCAATGCTTGAGGAAGAGTCGGCACTTCAAAGGATGTATAAGGTTGGTTGAAGTTCACCAACCTATTGGAGTTCTAAGAAGTCCTATTACTTCGAACCTGAAGAACTGTGAAATCTTGCGCGTCTTCTGAGTGGCATGTGCACTCTGAAGGCCCTGAAGAATCTTGTTTTGCGCGGCCGCTCAAATCAAAACTTGATAAACTGCCAAAGAGGATAGATCATATGACACGTCTGGAGAAGTTGGATGCATCTGGGTTGGTATCCGACAAGTTACATCAGCTAAACCATGGAATTTTCTTCTTGGCAGTTAATGCCATGGAACAGAAAGTATCCTATGGCTTTGGTGTTACTTTCTCTGATACGTTTACTATTTATCGACGAATCTTGTTCTAAGCCAACGTCACCTTCAAGGAGCATAGATAATTGATGTGAGATTTGAGGTAAAAGTTCAATTCATCAACTTTCTCCTTACCTATTTTGTTTGGATATATTTTCTTAGGAGAATATGTTAATTAAATACATTAAAAGTTCTAAACAAGCAGATTAGGCAGTTATCGCTACTATTATCTTGTTACACAAATCTTGAATATATTAAACAGTTGATGAATCAAAAAATATTTAAAATTAAAAAAATAAAATAATTATAAAATAATAAATTTGATTGGAACTGAAATAATAATTTGAAACTGTAACCATTTTATTTGATCAAATAAGTTAATTGATCCATATCAATTCGTATTGATCCAAATCATTATTCATAGTTGGCATATATATATATATATATATATATATGATGCGTTAATTTCCTATTTTATGGCTGGTCAAACATGAACTAATTTCCTGGTTGAAAATTTGGTTTGGACGGTCAGAAATATCAGTAGGCTGTACGCTGCTGTAAGCCATAATAGGCCAATCCGCCAGCTTCTGCTTAAAGCTTACCTCAGCCACAACTTAAAAGGCAATTGGCCTAAGTTACACAATCGTGTACGGAATGGATTCAGAGTTTGAACTTCCTGACCATCAAATGGAGAAAACATTCTTCATTCTATAGGTCTCCAACTAATTTTTTTTTTTTTCTAGTTTATGCAGTTGGGGTTTCTGAATTTGATCTACTATATCTCTTTTCTGGGTTGATTTAAAAAGACTTATCTATATCGGGTCTAGCGAATTCTTAAAATTCATGAAAAATTATTGATTTCCAACTCATAAAAGAATATAACACCCTATTGCCAATTGAATCAAATGTCCATTAGTCTTCTCCAACTATTAGAACTACATAGTTTTCTCCCCCTGCCCTACTTATTAATTGCTAACTATTACTGATGTTTCTTCTTTTTGAAAAAGAAAGAGAAGAAAAAAGTTCCCTCTTCAGTAATCTTGTTCACTAGTCTAAAGTGCTCAAGGATTCATATGTCAGAGAAAAGACAAACCGCCCCCAAATGACAGGCAAACCAACCAAAATTACTTGCCAAAAAGACAAGGAGGGATGTTAGATTAACATTTGAAAAAGTGATTATGGACGATTGCAAATGAATGGTAAAAACTTGTGCTGGAATTGGGTGATGCCATGCTTCCCTTTTTCATATGTAATCTGAAAGTATATAATGAACGAAAAGTCTTCCGAGTAACTCAGGGCTTCGAGCTTGCAGTTTTAACAGGTATGATTCTAATATCACTGAATTAAAATTCATTAATAAACAAAATTATTTCAAATAATAAAAAGAAGAGAAGAAATTCCCACCAGTATAAAAGAATTTGATTTGCCAAGTTTTAGCAATTCCAGATGCAAAGGAGACCACAGAATTCCAAAGAACATTCTACAGGCAGTGAAGAACCCTGTATTGCACTATTTTCAGTGGCAAGAAATGGGACAGGACTGCTTGGTCCAGAATTTTTATAGACCCTACCACCTTTCAATCAATTTCCATCTCCAGTATAAGTAGCTCTTTCAATCAATTTCTGCATCAAGTTGGCAACTTGGGGACAGAAAAAACAGGCGCATGGCTATAGCATTCTATTATTAACGAAAAAATATCACCCACAAAACAGCTAGAAATGAAAAAAAAATCTAATTGAATAATAACGGTCCGCATCTGAACATGACAAAACTAAAGAAAGAAAAGGAATCAGTGTCACAAATTATTATCAACATGGACAAAAACCAAGAAGTCACATATTGCATTTGAAACTCTGAAAAGAAATAAAATAGACAGAGTTGGATTTTACAAAAATTCCAATTCTACCCACACTAGAGAGAGAAAGGACGGTTCCCCAGACAAACTAATATAGCCGGGCCCAGCTCTCCTCTCCAAATTTGAATATTTAATGTCCCTACAAATTCCCCCCTCTTCTGTCAAAATATAAAGCATTACAGAAATAAGGAAAAAGAAAGAATCGAAATTAATTAAGAAAATGAAGGATTAACAAAACCTTTCTGCCGTCATTTCCGAGCAGCAGCCTTCTTATCCTATTTACCCGGCACAAACCTTGGCAAATTCAGTAGGGTATTAACACGAGAGACTCCTTCCAGAGCAGACCACTCTATCCCAGATTCCATTTGCATTTCATCTTGCTTTGATGGATCTTCTGCAGTTCCTTCTAAAAGTGCCTCTTTTTCTTCTGCATTTGCTTCTGAAAGTACTTTTCCGCTCCGCACGGTACCCGAACGGCCTAATCCAGTTGGACCAGCAGTGTCATCCTCTTTCTGATTGGCAATGTTAGCTTGGTCCACTGAAGTAGGCTCCCCTTCTGTATAGGCATTGGAAGCAGTAGATAAATTATTAGTGTCAAAGAAGAGGCAAACTACAGCGCAGTCGTCGACTTTGGAGGTTGGATACTTGTATCTCCAAGCTCGAACTGCAGACTCAACCAAGGCTCTTGCTGCAGAGGAACGTGCTGGGGCTGATGCTACAATGTCTACCACCTCTTTATTCGAGAGAACATCCCAAATCTACAATAGATAAAAACGAAATCACATCCCAGAAAAATTGAAAAGTTAAAAAATTAAATTCCTTCAATATTGAGAAAATTGATTGCATGGAAAAACCAGCTCTTACCCCATCAGAGGCCAAAACTATAAACTCATCTTTCTCAGTTAAGTGACGGCAGGATAGAACAGGTACAGAGATAAGGCCAAAATCCTTCAGGCAAAAATCTCCAAAAGCCCGTGCCATGGCAAGGCCAGGAGAATCATTGTTCGGCAGCCAGACTCTAGCTACCTCAGGTTCATCCTGGAGAGCAAAAACACGCCCTTTACACTTTCTTATTCTTTCTGCTTCCGCTGTAAGAGCCAATAGTGGGGGCGAAAAACCATAGATTTATAAATAAGACTGATTTAAGCTAAAATGATTTACCACAAGATGTAGCAAATAAAAAAAAATCATATTATAGTCTGTCACTATTTAATTTTTCATCCCCTTATCTGTTGTTTAAGTACCAAGGGGGAAAAAACCATTCAACCATGACATTAACAAAAGAATTACACACCAAGCCAGTAAATGCAAACGTAATTCATAAAAATGTTTTCATTTCACCACCACTAACGTCATTTCAGACTAATGCTGACTGCACTACACTAAAATGATTATTTGTCACTGCATATAAGGTCATAGGCAATTATGCTCCCCTGCTTTTCTCTTGTTTATAAGTTATAACCCATTTGGACAGTACGTGCCTCAGCCTCCTCAACTACAAGCACCTTTCAAAGCACTCGCTTCTTGCCTAATTGCTCTTCCTCACTAATAAAGATCCCATTGCTAATATCCTAACATGTTGAAATACATTGGAGTTCTCATCAAGTGAGTCCACCATACAAAACAAAAGCCTACAAAAACATCAAATATATGGATGGTTACATTTATGAATATTTAAGGGCGCCATGCAAGCTATGACCAAGGATGATTTAGCACTTTGTAATACAATCAGCATCACTATTATTGTTCTACATTACTGCAGTACCCAATATTAATAGACACCAAAGGGGAAAGTGAATGGAAGAAGGAACAAAATAAAGGAGAAAGACCAAAATTCTCCATTTAGCCAATCAATGGATACATCCAAAGGACATACAGAAACAATAAAGTAGAATCAAGAAATTGCTTGATAGGTTTCTTACTAATTAAATATGCTTACAAGAATGGGATGATTAGAAATGATAGACTAGGACAAAAAATTAGGTCATTTTATTCAGGCCCTTAAAAAGTTAGGTATATTCCCTGTTAGTTCATTTTGATTGTTCAGCAGAATATATGATTTTTTTTTTTTTTTTTTTGAGCAGCCATGTAATTTGGATTTGAAAACCAGTTGAAACAGCAGAAAAAACACAATGTTAAACAGTATATTTCCATATAGCATAAGAAACTCCTAGAAAAGAATAACTAGGCTGTTAGTCTTGAAAGAGTTACTATTAACATGTGCATACAAGCAGCTTTGAGGTTTTGCCCCTTGGTGCGTGGATGGATAAATGCTTCTTTCCTTAACAAGTGACTTCACTAATTTTGCACGATGCGCCAGTGGCCACATTAGAGTATGAAAAGAGCAGCTTGTACGAACTTGTTCTTATTATGGATGAGAGCAAGGAAGAGGGGCTACCTGGAAGGTTTGGTTTGAGATCAACAGTCAATTGAACTGCAACGAGAGAGTCATCCTTGTCCCTTGAACCCAGTACAGCTCTAGAGTCCCCAACATTACCGACAACAAGATACTGACCCTACACAAACAGCCAAGGCAATATATCAAGAAGGATGTATCACAGAGTTTTGAAATCATACAAACACAAGTTTGATGATGTAACAAGTAGAACCTGTTTGATCAATGTAACTGCAGTTGTCCCACTGCAGAAGCAATCAATATTTGCATGCATTTTCAATTCCCTATCCATGACTTTGAAAGCCTTGAGAAATGACTCTTTCAGTGTCTGAAAAATCTCTGGATGCTTTTCAGTTTCATCAACATCAACAGAGGCCCTAGACCCTTCATCAGCAGATAGAAAGGCAGTGTCTTGGGAGTTCATGCTAGTGGTAGTATTAAGGCTGATCTCTTTCAGAACATCCTCACTGGTTATACTCATTTCCCACTGAGCACTAAGTTTCAAGGGAAGATGATCCCTTACTCTTTTAGCAACGATGTGACCATAAGGACCATGGCCATCAAAAACTCCACAAAATACCGTATCTGTCCTTGATCCAAAGTTCTGGAAATCCATAATTTCCACATGGTGAAGAAAAAAAGAAATACTTTCTAAAAGCAAGCACATTGAGATGAATAAAAAGAAAGAAATATTAGCAGGGCTGATTAATCTGTGTTACATAAACAGGTTTAATGGAAGAAAATAAGAAAGCAGATGCTTTGCCATATGCTGAGCATGCAATAAATAAATCATTTGGTTTTAACATATATGACAGGAATCTGTACATATAGAGAAGAACCAATTTTGAATGATATGATAATAAAGTTAAAACAAATCTCCCTTAGCACTTGGCTGACTCATGATAGGGATGCAAACCAGAAAGAAAATTATGGGTTCGAACTACCACCATAGTATGGTATGGGTAATATTGTGAAAAAATCAAGCCAATTAACATGCAACTCCTGCTTTTTTCTTGACATAGAAAGCAGAAAGTCCTCTAGCTAATAAATATTTTCCCAAGAAAGAAGGAAAATTTTGAGGATCAGATGAAAACTGAAAGGCAGCAAGATGAAAATCATTATATACAATTCTGGTTGTAGAAATTGTGTTACATAATTTTTGTCATGCATCAAACAATTATTTTGTTTTATTAATTTTTTGACATTGCCACATCATCTTTTAAAATCCAATGCAATTAAAAATGAAAATAAAAACAACAGTTCAAATATAATATGGATTCCATATTAGAAAAGAATTACTGTTCTAAGTAGGAAAAAAAAAAATCTTTCCATAATCAAATAATATAAAAAATTCTAAATGAGTTCTATATTAAAATTATAATAAAAACTTATTACATGGGTTGACAACTAGTTATATTATATTTGTGTCCCTACACTGCCAAATGCATCGAGACTAAATTCTCCTATGCAAGAAACATGCCAGTTTATATTTGCTTGTTTGCAAAGCTAACAGACATATATAAGAAATAAATAAAAAAATCTATTTGACTTCCAATATCAAATGTAATCCCAAGAAAACAAAACAAAGGACGTGAAGAAAAAGATCTAACCTCCCAGACAATCATGGCATCTTGATTTGTCCCTTTCTTGCCTTGTTGGGTAAACAGTGAAGCAATATTGCTAGACCCATTCAAGAACAATCTCCCCGGAATCCTATGCAGTGGTTCTTCCCTCCGATAGTCAAACGAAGAATTTCGTGACCCTGGTCGCTTCTTCGATTTCTTCCTCTTCCTGATCCCAAAAGCAGGAGAGGAAGGTGGACCAGGGCGAGGGCTCCTGCTTTCTGCAGACAAGCAGGACCCCATCCTGAGGGCCCTGATAATATTTAATATGCACTCCAGAACAGCCAGACAATAGAAACCACTATTTTCAGAAGACGGATCCGTCAGAACTAATTGGTGAAGATCCCAAAACGCCTCTTGAATTCACAGGCCAATGGTGGAATTATCAGCCAAGTTCACCCTTATATTGATCAAATAACAATCTTTCAGAAAATACATACAAAACCTTTCCAATTCACAGCACACTTCAATCTGTGGGATAAGAATCACAAAGAAAATGTAGAGAATCCCCTTTGAATTCACAATCTAATTATTGGACTGATTGATTAACAGGCATCAAACTCTTAAACAACAATGAATGAGCAAATTACAACATACCCTTTTGAACTCACTCTCTGACAATCGATCTGCAGCTTAGATTTGCCTTCAACGCCACCTTGAAACGCATGAATCATGCAATCCACCAAGAAGCAAAACGAGAATTAAAACAGCCAAACCTTTTGCACTAGCTACAGAAGGAAAAGAAACTTTTTTCAATGGCCCTTTTAAGTGATGATCAAGGCTTTAGCAGAGGAAATGGATAAGAATCTTCATTCCCTCCTTTCCATTTTATATTCGCAAAAACAATAAATTCAAAATAATAAAAGCCAAAAAGGCAAACACATCATAAAGACCAGATCTATTTAGCAAGATCTATGACACAAAATAACTTTTCAATCCAAAAAATCAAAAAAGGCACTTAAGTTATTAATTCTTGCACACCAACCTCGACGCAAAGCTCAAAACTTGAACCAATCCCCGCAAAAAAAAAATGAGCTCCAAATCTCCACTAGAGAGCACCCAACACAGCAATTCATGCTCAGATCAAGCTTTGACCGATGGAGATTGAAGAAAAAAAAAACCAATCAATTATATGTAATAACTAAGCCAATTATCGTATAACAAGAACAGATTAAGGAGTTGAATGTTAGGCATAAAAATACCATAATTGGCATGGCAGGGGCAATATAGAAAAAGGGTAGATCATAGATTTAGGAAAGGGAGAGTGAAGAAAAGAAGCAGAGAAATGGGGAAAAAATTGGATTAGAAGGAGAAATACTAGGAACCACTAACAACAGCAGCGAGAGACTAACAAAAATATATGCATAAAAATCGTTCCTTTATTAATGACTATTGAAATTATCATAAGAGAAGACAATTCTAGAGAGAGAAACAATAGGTTAGGAGAGAGAGAAGAGCGATCTCCTTCTCCTCCCTTTGTCTGTCGCTCACTTTCTCAAGTTTCTGATATGGGAATGTTCCTTCCTATCCAAAGTCACATAATTTATTTAGATAATTTCAGAGTTTTTAGTAACTAATTAATTACACAGTACCCACCATTTAATTTTCTTTTTCTTTTCACATAAACAGTGAAATTAACGATCGGTTTTTCTCAAAAAAAAAAAAAGAAATTATTGATTGGAGAGTGGATATATATAAATTATATATGCCAATTTTTGTTTTTGGTTGTGACATTATTTATGAAACAATTATTCATGTTGATGTTTTGTATTTTTTTCAGCATGATTTTATGAGTTTTCATGAATATATCTTTTTATATATGACGAAATAAATATTTGATCGTCTGATTATTAATTCAATAATATTTTATTTTTTATTACTTTCAAACACATATTAATATTAATGCACCTCTATCACATTAAAAAATTATAAAAATAATATTTATATTATGTATAATTAGTAAATTGTCAATTGACTTCATACAATTTTCCCTAAAAAATAATTTTCAAATTGTAATGATAATAATTCTACAAAAATTTAAAATAAAGTGGATGAAGACAAAAAAAAAAAGTAAATATGGAGACAAAAAAAAATAAAGTAAATATTTCTTACTTTGTAATAAATAATTATATATACATACTAACAAAATTATTATTTAAATATTAAAAAATAATATTAATTAATTATAATATAATATCATATTGCAATGTTCATCATCAACTCAATTTCACTCTATTTAGCATAAATGCTATTAGATTAAGTATCTAATTCAGCAATGAATAAATCCTAAAAACATAAACTAAAAGAAGATTACAATTATTATAAAATTTACAGTTTATTGACTTTATTTCTTCTTCTATAAAAAAAGAGTGATTCTATTTTTCCTTCACACAATTTTATATTTTTTTTATCATTTACCTTTTTATCTATTGAATGTCAAATTATTGGGTAATTTTGCATTGATGCCCCTGTGCTGCCATTGACAATATTATCATAGGTTGATTCCTTCTCCTTTTATTGGAATTGGTTCGATCTTTTTTTGGCAATTGGATTTCCTTTAAATTAGTTTTTGTCTTCTAACTTTCCACTACGTTAAAATTAAAAGAAGAGATATCATCATTTCTCTACTCAAATACTAAGAGAATATGCTTCATTTATTATTTTCAATTCAAATTCAATGAAATAAATAAATTTTCACAAATTTATCGAGCATGATATAGATACATTGCGAGAGAATCTTTAAAACTATTATAAAACATCAAAGTATATTATATTTTCTAAATTTAAGAGAAAAATTTTGAATATAACACTATACTCAAAAAAATATGTACTTAATCGTTAGGCTATATCTATATGTGCATTGAGATATATTATATTATATTTACATTTTGTCCTTCTCATAAAGGATAGATTATTTAACATGCACTTCACATTGCTACAATTACAGATTGATTTAATTTAATTTTCAATTCGTAATCAATATATTAAAATTATAGAGAAAGTGAGACATATTAATTTAATTTAACTTTCAATTTATAATCAGGATATTATAAAATTTGTAGAGAGAATGAGACTAGAAAATCTATTGAAAATCTTGAATTATATGATAGATCAGTATTTTTTTTATTTCTCAATCCACGTCGTAACCTATCTTGAAAAAATAGTATTTTTATTCTTAAAAATAATTTTACTAATGGTCTATTCACAATAAGGTATATAATACAGAAAATCGTTTTCTTTAATAATTCATAAAAATACTCCAATAAAAACGATCAAGAAAAACAAAATTATAAACTTATGATGAGAGTCAAAAAGAAAGCAATATCTCTAATTGAATTTATAGAAATAAGTCATTTTTTGCTATTTTATATCAATTTGTGTGTGATGGACATTTAAATGGCTTATTTTATGGTGAGAGAGATTTCCTTGTAGAAAGGGATGATTCCCATTGGTCCATGGATTGAATAAATCATATTGTCTTTGACTTCATTGGTTCTCCCATAATCACTATATAAAATTGTAATAAATTATTTTTTTATTTGAAAAATATCTGTTTTTATTCAATTATTTTATTTTATATAAGTATATGATATCATAATAAATTACATGGAAAAAATGTCACTTTTGATGCAAAATTTGTGGCGCCAATTGAACATGACTGAGATCAAACCATGCACCAATTTGATTGCATTATTATTCAGGTTTTGTGGACGGTCGTTGAAGATTTCACATTCTCAATTATTATTTTATGGAATTTTAATCACCAGTTTTTTTTTTTTTAGTACAATAACAAATTTAAATTTTAATAAAAATTAATATTATATTAAATTATTATTTATTTTTTGAATTAATTAATTGGTATTATATTCTTAAAAATGATGTAATAATCTTAAAAATTAACAGAATAAAACAGTTATTTACATATAATAAAAAATTGTCTCACATCATTTGTGAGGTGGTTGATTGACTTAATTATTATAGCATTTTCAACCCCCAACTATATGATAAGTCAATTTATGATATAAAATTAGCCTTGAAATTAATAATAAAAGTTTTTGACCATCCTATCTATTTTATGAACAATTTGACAATTATATTATATGAAATAACAACTTAGCAAAACAATATATATATATCATCAATAAGATGTGGCAAATATGTATAATTCTTCGACAAGTTTCCATGGGTCATTGGCTATATCACCAATGATGCTAATGTGATATTATTATTTTTATCGGATCAAACGAACAAATATATATATATATATATAGTAAGAATAAATATTATTTATTCAATCATATATTTTATAATAATATTTTAATTTTATTAATATATTTTAAATAATATATGAAATTATAACTACATATAAATTATCGACTAATTTTAATTAATAGTAAAATTCAAAACTTCGTCAACATAGTCTATATATGGGTTACACCTTAAAACTTTGTCAATAAATTATTGGCTATGTCACCTATGATGTTAAATTGCTATTAGTATTTTTGGATTAGGTGAATATATATATATATATATATATATATATATTCTTAAAATTTTATTTGAGATAAAAATTTATCATTTATCAAGTTAATATCCAAACTATTAGAATGATCATGTTAAACTATTTGATTAAAAATGATTATAAATAAAATTAAAAAATTATTAAAATATAGAATAGACAATTAAAATTAGATGACTAAAATATAATTTTACATATTATCTATCTTAAAAATAAATATTATTTAATTAACTATGTATTTTGTAAAAATATTTAAATTTTATTAATATTTATAAATATATTTTAAATAATATATTAAATTATAATCACATAATTTACAAATTATCAATTAATTTAATAATAAATTTCAAAATTATCTGAACAAATGAATTTGATCTTAAATCTTTATTAAGGAAATTCGCTTTTACTTTTGAACACACGTGAAATATATCATTTCTTTCAATTCAATCAATTATTATTAGCCATTAGACAAAGTGAATTGGAATATGCTCAAATCATAGCTTAAATTATTTATTACATTCTTTTATTGTTCAAATATATGTGAAATAACATTATTTTATCAAATATACCATGGTATATTAAATTTGGTCATATATATATATATATATATATATATGCTAATAATTGAATTTCATCAATGCAATTAAAAAGGTTGAAAAATTTAAAAAGGTGAAAAAAAAATATGTAAAAGCTGTAAATATTTATTTTTCAACATAATGAACGAAACATGGTGTTTGGTATTGCATTGCTCCAACGTCCACCACCTCAACCTTGGAGGGACACTGTCCCACTTGTAGGGCTATGGGTCGGATCCGATCCATCAATCTCTAGAAGCGTAGAACATTCTTTCAATTCTTCCATATTATTTTCTTCGTTCCATAATGACCCAAATAATCGGTTTCCCACTAATTTCCATCCCAAATGGTTGGTTTGGTAGCCGCTTGATTAGAATATCAATCTTTCAAATTCTACGACCACGTTTAAACCATGGCCAAGCAAGATGGCAATACCACTTTTTTCCTTTTTCTTTTTTTTCAATTTTAAGACCATTATAATATTATTAAACTAAACTTCTAAATAAATAATAATATTTTATATTTACTATTTTATTTTATTTTTGACTTATTTTCTTGAACCGTGATAATTATACTTGTTGATTAGATATAGGCAATAAATAGTATATATATTCTTTTTTTTTTTTTGGGATGCAAAGATTATCTATAACTATTATTCTTATTCAAAGCTAATGTATGAATTTGGAAGTTGAGTGTCATTTCATGTATATGTCATAGACTATCAATCCTTGTGATGATACGTTTTGAATGTGAAAGAGAAATTAGCATGCAGGCGCTTGAATCCTTGTAATGATTTGTATTGAATGTTAATTATGTAAGCTTTTTTAAATTTGATTTGAATTCACTAAAAAAAAAAGGTAGTTGAACACAATCTAATTTAAAAAGAAATTTAATATTAGTCCAAAGTCTAAATGATCTGTTAATTTTTTAATTAAACTCCACCTATAAGCCACTTTTAAATTGATTCAATTTTGATTGATTCATTGATTGATTTGAATGACTCGATCTAAACTATAAGAAATATTTAAATATTATTTGAAAATAAAAAAATATTTTCTTTAAAAAAATTATAAGTGGTTCCACTCTATTTAAAAATAATTTGAATTCTTCTATACATCTTGACCCAATAATTCAATCCAATCTGATTTAAATCTATTTAAAAAATATAAATTACAATCATTTGATCTAAAAATAATTTAATTCAAATCTAACTCAATCCATTGGAGTGTCATCTTAGCACAAAGGGATAATTGATGAAGTGAACACGAGAACAATGTGTGAATGAATCATATCAACTACCAACCTGTCATCTATCTACTGGGGTGCCACCAAAAATAAATCTCCAATTTCAATTTCTTCAAAATTACAATAAGAACTACTACTAGTTTATTATTATATATGGGGAAATTTGTTTTATGATTGCATAATAAAAAAGGGTAAAGAATATTTTTCATTACTAATAAGCTGAACAAAGCTTTGTAAGGTACCGTAGGTAAGTGCTTTTCATTGAGAAAACTTACGTATACGTATGTATTTATATCATATCATGTTTTGGTCGGCAGTATATCATTATAATATAATGTCTCCCATTTTAATTGTAAAGTCCTTTGTGATCGGATGGTTATCCAAATGCTTATTTCATCATTATTATATTATTAATATCTAAATTACTGTTATAATATATGTTTTTATGAAGAGCTTACTACATAATTACTTTGCTATGGATAGACGTAAATTCATTCTTAGCAAACATTATCATCCATTAGTTTATTGTTTATAGATTGATAATGGAATGTTTTCTTATGTCAAATAATGTATTTTTTCTGACGATAAATAGATTTTTTTTTTTTTGGATTAATACGTCATTTATTTTTATATAATTTTTTTGGGAGATTGTATGAGTTGTATATTTATGTATATAGTTGAGATAATATTTTCATTCAAATGAAATATTAGTTGATTTTACCAACTTAACATATGCATAATTTTAATACAATCGTAGATTAGAGGGTTCACTTTTACATATTGTTTAATTAGACTCTACTTTTTTAAAGTGAATCATGCAAAACATGCCAATATAATTATTGTAAGATTGCTTTTGTTTTCTAATCTAATTGTTATATGTTAAACATGCATGCCTAATTATCACTTTCTATTAGTTTAAAAAGGTATATGATTGCTGTTGCCAAGTCTTTTTTATTTTGTTGTTTTCTTCATGTTAAACCCACATCCATCTTAAGTTCTTCATAATTGCTAATAAGGCCTTTGGTTTTTTTTTTTTCCCTCTCTCTTTATGACATAATTTTGAGGCAATTCATACATAAATTAAGATTAATTTATTTCAAACAATTTTAAAAATATATTCTCACATTAGCTTGTACATTTAAAAATAGTTATTTTCTATTCAATTTACATTGGCTCAAAATAAGTGATACAAATCTAAAATATACTCAAAATAATTTTATCTTGAAATGACTCAAAAATTTTAAAGTAAAATTGTATTCATTTGTAATTTAATTTATTAATCTACTTGAATTAATCCAATTATAACTCAATTCAATTTAAATTTAAAAAATATTTGAAAATTTAAAAAATAAATAATATTTTTATTTAGAAAATTAAAATTATAAATAATCTAATAAAATATATAAAATAACTGAAAAATCTTATTTACATTTTGATTCGATAAATCTAAACTTGATTTTCAAAGATGTTAAGTGGGTCATGACACACAAATAAGAGTTATGAAATACATAAAATTAACAAATTAGGGTTGAGTTTTAATGTGTTTGTATCATAAACATGTTGACACATTTATGACATAAGTTAAAATGAGTCGTGTAATATATTGACACACGAATATGTCATAATTTTGTTTAATTTCACGTGTCGTATCAACTCAACGCAATTCATTTATAATTTGCATAATTTATATATAATATCAATGTTAAAATAGTTATTTGTATAAAATATATAGACATTTTTTTTATATATTTGTATTTAGTGAAAAACTTAGATGATATTTATTTAAAAATTTTATTTCTTTATATTTATTTGTAAGAATATATATTTGTTAAGATTTTTTTATTAATATTTACTTTGAATTTTGAAAAATATATGATTGTAAACAATATTTCAATTGATTTAAGTAAAAATATAATATTTTTATTATAAATTTATACATACTAAATAGAACGTGTCTAGTTCAATGACTTATATACAATTCAATTAAATATACAAATTAAACATGTCGTATTCATTTTAACTCAATTAAATTTTGGATCGTGTTATAATTAAAATATCCTAATACAATTAATAAGTGAATCATATTTATATTAATCTTAATCATGTCACCTGAATAGATTAATATGAAATAAATATAACTATTAACCCATTTTGATACTATTTTGATTCAATTTGATATCGCTAAAGCAAAATGATCCGCTTTAGTAATATTCACTATAGTGTTTTGAATACTGGATTGGACTAGATTGGTCGGCCAACTTGATAAATTTGAAAATTAAATTGATAATCAGTTTGATTAGGTTCAACTTAATTTTCAAGCTACTTTTTATATTTTAAAGTATATTAACATGTATTTTAAATATATATTTTTTTTTAAAATTATTTTAATAATATTTTTAAATTATATTTATTATTAAATTAATTAAATCAAACCAATTAAATTAATTAGTTAACCGATCTAATTTTAAATACGCTCATTCACACTAGCAATCACGCATTTCCCACATGGTAACGCTTCATCTTGTTCCCTTTCAGAAAGAAGGTCCAGTCTTGTGGTGGGGCATAGTGACTGCTGTCCCTACTCTAGCTAGCTAAAAGAGTCTCCATTGTTCAATTCCAGCTGTCCTTATGCTGAAGTATTGGCCGGTTTTCTTTTAATGCCGTCAATCAACTGTTATTGTTAATTTGCTGTTTGCCAATACAAGCTGGATGGCGCAGTGAAGAAGACTATTTATTATTATAGAAGATGATGAGAGTTGAATGATAGGCATCTGTGTGGTGGA
This sequence comes from Omphalea diandra, assembly GCA_949677035.1. Taxonomy (NCBI): domain Eukaryota; kingdom Viridiplantae; phylum Streptophyta; class Magnoliopsida; order Malpighiales; family Euphorbiaceae; genus Omphalea; species Omphalea diandra. The sequence goes on along the minus strand of CATIWR010241836.1, from coordinate 1,694 downwards.
GCTCACTTGGGAGATTCATTTACTTTAATTTATATGTGTGAATGAGATAGACATTAGTCATATGCTAACAGTTTTAATGGTTGAAAATGTAATTAATGTTATTTAATTACTAAATATCCACAGCTTATTTGATTAACAAAGTCATTGCTCATTATGGTACTTAAATGTGGGGTTGTTGTGTTTAATGTTTTAGAAGTCGACCCAACAGGTCGGGGAAATTAAATCAATAGCCAATTCAATAACATTTTAATCGATTTCTGGTATTATTTTTTTATTTTTAATTATTATAAATATATAATATTTATAATATTTTTTAAAATTTTATTAATTATTCAATCAATTAAATTAGATAGATTAGATTAATCAGACTGATCAAACCAAAAATTAATTATTAACCAATTTTCTAATCGATCCAATTTTAACAACATTGATAGCATCGCTTTATAACACACTTTCTTAGAACATATCCAATAATATTATTTATTCTAAAAAGTATCTTTTTAAAGAATTAATAAATATAAAGAGTAAAAAATTTTATACAACTTCAATATATTCTTGATATTTTTAATTTTTATTTTATTTAACCAATAAATATTAATACTCAATAAAATCGAATGGTTGCTGTGGAATGAAAGAAAAAAAAATTTTAATAAACAAAGCAAAATTAGATGGATATCCAATTAATATTTTGTATAGAGAATTAAAATGTTTTAATGATAATTACAGATAAAAGTGAAGTTTAACTTTATATATGTAGAGAGTCAAACAAATTTTTTACTCTAAAAAAAAATGAAGAGTATTGAAAATTATTTTTTAAAATTAACTCTTTAAAATAAAAAATTTTACTCAAATGAAATACTCTTATTGTTTTACTATACTATAAATTGACAAACCAAAAGGAAAGGTTTTCCAAGGGAACTTTTCAATGGAGGAGTCAAACCAAGGGAAAAAAAATGAAGCTAGCTTGAACTCAAGTTTCTCCCATGGTTTTTGAATACCTAACACCATTTTAGCTGTAATTTGAAGCGGTTTCATTTATGGGGAAATTTGTAACATGCAAAGCATCTGTCATTTTTGACATTTTTCCACATACTATATAACTCAGAATTCGCAGATTTCTTTTTTTTTTTTTTTAAAGATAAAGCTCATAGTTCTTGTGAAGTGATCTTTACATTTTATTTCAAAACCCCCTTGTTCTTTTTCACATTTCCTTAATTTAATTATAAAATATGAAATATATTTTAATTATTTAAGAATAGTAAATATCATTTTATTGCGTTGAAAGATTATATATTATGAAAATAATTGAAACAATATAATATAATTATTTTTTAACAAAACGTTTTCAATTCTCCATAATGATTTCTTATTTTAAAAAACCCAAAAAATTACAGTATAAAGAATAGCTTAAATGGAATTTAAAATTATAATATATTTATTTTAAAAAATAAAACAAAGATAATCATTATATATATATATATATAAAATAAATGATAATTTAATAAATATAATTTTAAAGTTAAAAAACCTAAAAAAGAGAAACTCTAAATCAATTTAATTCCAATAGACGGATTTTATGAGTTTTGCCTATTTCGAGTCGAGAGCTAATCTAGAGAGACCAAGAGCCTTATTCTCAAAATTTTAAATCTGAATTCGAAAATTATAATATTATCTAAAAAATAATAGTCTAATTA